>JAPYZI010000038.1:0-113519 GCA_030523105.1 Ophioninae sp. A BG-2022a
ATTCTTCGCCCGAAAAGTCGAGAGTTCGCGGCCGAATTCGCGTGCGGGGCGCGCCATCCGTCGGTAGTTACTCGCAGCGCAAAATCCCAAAATTGTCATCACCGACGTAACGAGGTGCCGCGTCAAAAGTTTCCAACGTGTTCGTCATTCCCTTAAGAGTGTTGTTTATGTCAAGAAGAAATTTGATTATTCAAGTTGTTAAAAAACATAATCAATTAGATAATGAAGAAATTTTGAAGAGAGTTAAAGAATTGTCGCTGAATTTCAACGACGAAAATTTTAACAATGTGCTAAGGAAATAGGGACAGAAATGTACGGAAGAAAATCGAGCTTTCATTTGCACAGATTCTAATGTAAAGTTACCCTAATTAAGTATAATTAATTATTTACGATCTTTGCGATATAGTACGGTAGATAATATTTTATGGTCCACTTACAACGTTTCTTAAAAAATTATATTGCAATAGAATTTTATTCGTTCTGAATAAAATGTTCGCTAGTTAAAGATATAATAAGTGAAATAAAATAAAAGTATTGTAGTATATGATAATTTATAAATATTCTGCATAACTTTCCAACATAAAAAATTTGAAAAGTTCGGTATAATTTATTCATCGTGCATTTTCTCATTAGATATCAGAACAGAAGAAGCGCCCCAAAAAAGGGCATGCAAAATATGAAAAAAATTAAATTTCTATAATTATTCATCAGGTTAATAAATGGGTCCGAAACTTTGTCCGCGGGCTTGGTCGAAGCAATAATGGTCGAAGCAATAATACAAGACCATTATGTTAAAACTTGCATCGTTTCAACGCAACGAAAATAACTTTTCTTTTTTTAATTCCCTAAAGTTCCTTTGGCGATTCTGAATATTAAAAAAATTGCTTTGTTGACGATTTGATTAGTGGTTTATAGCAAAAAAGCAAAATATGATTTTCAATAGTAAGGAGAATAAAGAAATAATGAAAGAATAATTATTAACAACTATTGGAATTTCAATCAATAACTTTTCTTTCAATAACAAACAGCAAAATATGATTTTGAATAGTAAGGAGAATAAAGTAATAATGAAAGAATAATTATTAACAACTATTGGAATTTCAATCGCGTTCAAACCTACCCTTACGCCCGAAAAATAGATTTCTTCAGAGATTTTCTCGTCCGCGTGTCCCGAGTATCAAACACGTTCATTCTTTATCCAATCTCTGATCCATCACTTAACGTTATATCACATTTTGCACAAACCGAAACTCCACGTATCCTCAAGGGACGAATAAACAACAAATGGAAAAGCGCAAATAGAAAGTATTGAGAAGTCCCCCTCCCCGCACTCTCTAAACGCGACAACGACGTGAACAAATTGTATACCTTTCCGCATGAATCTCTCCTTCCCTTTCCGTACGCGCGTTCACATACGCGTGCAATTTCCGTGCTTGCGAGCATCTCGGTTGGTCCCGATTTGCGAAAAATCCCTGGGATGAAGTAATTCTCAATACCAGCTTTTTGTGTTGAAAACAGCGTGCAAAGGGAAGAGAAATGACGTTTCTGTACCCAGACAAGGAAAAAGTATGTTTTATCTTCGTTCGGAAGGTAGCGCGAGTACGCGAGCAGTTACTCGACTAGTATGTGCCTAGTATACGAGATGTGGCCTTACCGGCGAAGCCGAGACACTCTTGTGCTCTTCTATTTCAATATTATGTTGATAGCAATATTACATTCCTGAGTCCGTGTGTGCGTGTCAAACGTGCGTCACGATTTTGCTTTGAGATTTCGCGTAGCGCACGCGAGCATGAATAAAAACGTTCTTTATTGGAATTGAGTGGAAAAGGGATTTGCGTAGAGCTTCGCGGTTTTTATATTGCTTCGATCTTGGGAAACGTTGAAACGCGGGTTTCATACGAAACTACCTTTTTTTGGAGTAAACGAAAAGATAGTGGTTCTTCATAAGTTTATCTTTCTATCCAATGTACCAACTTTCATGCCGAAATGATTCAGGCTTAAGGTAGTACTAGCAGATTAATTAGTCAACAGTATATCTATCTTTTTTTGAGTCTGGAAATAGAAAACTACAATGCATTTAAGCATATAATTCATCGTAAGAAAATAATTATTCTAGAAGTATTGGTAATAAACGTGTTTAATTATAATTATCAAAAATGAAGTGCTAAAGTAGCAATCAGCTTCACTTGAAACCTTTTACGAACCGCCATTTTATAAAGCTGTTCCCGAAAAAATTACGAACGTCGTTTATTTAACGTTAGTGTACATGTGTCTAGTAGTTGTGTGTCAGCCACCAAAGGCAACAATTATTCGCTTCAATCGATAATATCTGCTTAGAATGTCCGGTAGCCTATATTTTTTATGATACAGACATCATCGCGACAGTTTGTTTTTTTTTAATATTTTCTATTTCTTGCATACTTTGTATCTAATCACAAACCATTAATATTTCCGTTTGAAAGATCGATCAGCACATATCTACAAAATGTTGTGTGTTAAATGCCTTGATTTAATGAATTAATAACTGTCGTATTTCTTCGGTAAGGTATGCTGAATTTTTGCCAATGTAATTCTGGATTGCTATATTACAGTAAATAAAAAAAAAAGAATTTTGTTTCTAATGAGGAAGTTTATGCACGTACTACCTCAAGGTAATCCAGTCAGTCATTCGTTGACCCCTTCGTACGAGCCGAAATGCCGAGCTTGAAACGCTGACTCCACCGACCGGAACAAATTGTAATCGGCGGAGCCTTGGGAATATCCCCGGTGAGGTAGTATTTCCCAGTTCACTCCTTCCGAGTACTGCTTTTCTACTGGTTGAGCAACATGTGGTCTGACGTTGTCGCGCTCTAAAATCAACTTGTCATGTCGATTCGCAAACCTAGCCTTCTTTTCGCGCTCAAAGCCATCAGTTCCAGTCGAAAACGATCTCGAATGATGGTTTCCGACGGTTTCAGTAGCTCGTAACATTTACTGGCCCAGTAGGCACTTTTTTGTTCCTCTTTTGTTGCCGATTAGAATTACCACCTGGAAAGTGGCAAAAGATCTGTTTGCACGTTGGAGCATGTTCGGCGGATATTTTCTTTGGCAAGTAATCCGGTTGTTGATTCTCCCGAGCAATTTCTGTCCTCGGTAATAATGGAGACCAACTTCGCGCTCGCGCGGCTTATCCAGAAGGAAACTTTCCATGGTAAGCACAATTGAAGTAGACAACGTTAATGAAGTATACAAATATCACTTGGACTCATTATGAATATTTTAGCGGGCTTTTTGACACCATGTATATTATCAGTTATTAATTCAACGAAACACTTAACTTAAGGTTGTTGTTAAATCATTTCTGAATGATGGGAAAAAGATCGAAATTCCCGTTTCAAAAACTATTTACCGAGGCATGAAAAATTAACACACTTCAATACTTTTTTTTTTATACTTACTCTGCCATCAATAAAAAGTGGATTCTAATCTTTTTGTTAATAAAATGTCCAAAAAGGCGGCTTTAGGTACCTTTGGGTCAAGAAATGTAAGACGTCTTTTGATCCGTGCGGGACGTTGCACAACCTTCCTAATTCATCTGAATGAAAAACGAGTTTAAAATTATTAAACTGGACTGGATTTTCGGGGCTTTATCAATTTTTTACTTCTGAAAAACCTTTAGATAACAAAATGACAGCTGTTTGAAACAAAACCATTTATTATGGGCGCTTTTCAGGCTTGAACGGAGAATATATTTCTAAATCGATTTTTGACGAAAATTGCTAATTGTCCCGCAAATTGAATTTCCTTTCGATTACACGTTGATTCATGTGAATCGGTTCATCCGTTGCAACTATAGACGGCTCCGTATGTCGAAAAATAGTGTTTTCAGAAAAATGCGTTTGAAATTTGATCTACCCCTTTTTCAGCCGACGGGCGGTTCCGCTCAACGCGCTGCAAATACCAAAATACTTAAAAAATGAAAATATTTTTTTAACCGAGTCCTCTAAACTGTGAAGGGATACTAATTGAATAAAAACGAAAAAAAATCATATTTTTTATCGTTACGAATGGTAACCTATGGTTGAAAATATTATATTTAATAAACGAGCATGCTAACCTCCGTTTTCTTTTGGCTAGTATATTTAGAAAAGACGCAATAAACATTGGTCAAATTTTTATTAATTTTCACTTCAATTATTTTCCTCGCCTATTCACTTCAATATTTTATAAAAACAACCCTATTACATGCTACCACCTGCAAGCTAAAGGTCGTTAAAAAATGTGGTGGAACCTGTTCAAAATGAAGAGTTATTCTGGTAGCCATTATTACACGTAGGTGTAACGGTTTCAAAATCACTTTTCCGTATGTATATATGTAAATACGAGAGGTTCTATATTTGAAAATCGACGGGTCGTGTGCGCGAGCCGTTCAACCCAATATACGCACGTTTCACATATACTTTTGTAAAATTTCGTATTCATGGAACTTTTGGCTCATACTACCGTAAAAAGTGTATGCATATATAGTGTTTATGAATATGTTATGTAAGCGCGATCGTGAGAGAGGTGCGCACATCGGGAAAACGCGCGAGAAGAACTTGTCACGCGGTTATACTGTTATTTGTGAATCGACGTGGGCATATATATATATATATATCATTCAATCGCATTTCGCATTTGACTATTGATATAAAACGCATATTTTTCATCGTCCTAAACGGATTCTTGGTCTCATACGCATGGCAAGAATGTTTTTCCGGACTCCGAGGTAACACTCTAATATCGATTTTACTGCATTTTCAGCGTGCAATGAATAAATGTATGTACGTATCCGCCATTGATGTAGACTGAAATCTACATCAATGAAAACGCTTACACGTCTAAAGTGTGTTGCAGCAACGTGCTAGAAGCGTGTTGGAACAACACGCATAAAATATGTTATTACGACAACACGACGGATACCGTGTTGGAAGCGGCGACAAGATCACATGTTGAAACCAAATGTAATATGCACGCATTATTTTTACTATACGGTGTAAGAATCATTTTTACACTTCTATAAGAACAAATCTTCGAATTCCAAACTGGCAGTAAACTGCTATACTTTTCTAGCACTGAGTCTTAGAATTCTGACATCCAGTGTTAGAATCTGAGTCCTCCGTTTTCTCCGTGCAGTATTTATATACAGCTGAACATGATATATTAATATCGTCTTCGACTATATATAACAAGCTCAAAACCATTCAAATACCGCTTTCAAACGGCATTTTAAGTCACTCGGTTTTAATTCGCAAGGTTGCATTTTCTTGAAATTCCTATCGTGTTGAACGACTGGAAAATGTTCGTGAATCGAGTTCGTACATGAAATATGAGGTTTATGTGGACATCGCGAAATCGAAAAATCATGGAAATGTTTCGATCGCGGTATATTACAATCTCTCTCTCTCTCTTTTTCTCTGACGCTCGTCGCCGTCCCTCTATGTTCCAGCACTTTACTGTCTCCTACCTTTGTTCTGAGTTCTACCCTCCTCTTTATTCCTCATCCTTTTTCCATCCATTTCTCCTCTTGTTCTCCCCTTTTCGGCGAATGGTATAGTCGTCGTCGATGTGTGTTACGTGAGGTGATATATATATTTCTACGTATTTCAGGCGGGTGGAATTTGTGTGTGATATAAAAATCTGGCAAAGAGCCCACAGCTTTCCGCAATCCGAGGGATTATATTCGATACGTTTCTTTATCACGTAGACACGCGAGTTTCTCAGGCGCGTTGATATATTTGCGTATAGTATGTACGATGCGAAGGTGGAAATCTGATACGATCATTTTCGCAATATATATTTTCACTATTCGCTCGCCCGTAACTATGACATTTCTTAATCTCAAAGACTTTTAAGCCACCCGTAGTTGCGCGGCATCAGCTGTGCGCATTTCTCGATCTTTGTCAACACGTGTACCAATTGGCGCCATCGTTTTTGCAATTGCAGCAAGATTCCAGCGTATTGTGCCATTTCGACGTGCAGCTATTGCATCTTGTTGGAGACTCATAAAAAACTTCTATACCCATGGTGTAAGAAATTGTCGGATTAGCACATCTGACAGTTTCTTCGGGGCTATTGTAAAATCTGTTAAAACAGATCGTTGGTTTTAGTTACAAAGAATATACGAGGGCCGCTTGAAAAGTTATTCGCCCGAATGAGAAAACACGTTATACCTGATATAAATATATATATATGTATTTAGTTTTGTACTCTAGCTCTCAATGCCTTTCCGATAGGCACATTCCTCTAACTCTTCAAAAAAGTCTGCTTTGCCGTCTCAGTTACTTTCTGATCTTCGAAGCTATTCATTTTGTCAGCCTAGAACGCGAAAGCTCGTATTTCCCAAATGCGTTGACCATGCCGATCTTAATTTGATTCGGCATAATATTTTTTTAACAAAATAGTTCATTACAGTTCCGATTTCAGTTTTCTTCATTCTCACAGAATAATAGAGGGTCAGCAACGTTGAAAATTTACTAAAATATAAATGGGCACCGAAATGTATTTGAAATTTGCCATACGGTAGATTGAACATGAAGGTATCATACCAGCATACATTGATTCAGAACTTTTCGAACAGTTATCGTAGATTACTAGAAATTGCAAAATATGCATGGAGCGTTTCCAGTTTTCGCGGTTTAATTCGTCAATTTTAATAATCGGAAAAAGGGATTGTCGCACCACGGATCAACTTTCCAATCGTGAAATGCTTCATTGGCTACCAGTAATGTTCATGAGAATTCGCACGCCCATCGCTTGGTCTCTCCATCCGGGCTTGTAGAGAGACCACAGCCAAGATTCTTCTATAGATATTAATTACGAGAGAAAGTCCTTCATCAAAGGTCGCTCTTATAATAGGAACATGCGGTAGCGACGTTGCTCCGGGCAACCTGTAATTGGAGTTGACAGAAGCCGCTTCGTTCGGCCACCAATGGGACCAGACACCCTTGGTGTTGCATCCATTATGGTTGTAGCATAACGAGCAAATATTCCATAAATTTGCGTGCTCATCATTAGTTTTCTTTTTATTACTTTTTTCATAGCCTCTTTCTGATGAAGTGGACACGTACTGGTGTGGATTATGTTACGCGAGCTATATATGCGGAATCTGCCTCGCTGAGCGAGGAAATACCGGAAAGTTCTAGAAAACGCGAACCTCTTGACTGTAACTCGCAGCCAAACAGAGGACAAAGTAAAAAACAAAAACGAAAAACAAACGTAACTCTGTCTTCCCATACGAAAGCAGAGTTACGAATGTTAAATTGCGATATTGACTGTTAATCGATATCTCATGAGATTAACCCGAAATATCATCTTTAGCGTCGTGTTCGGACGAAGAAAAGAAAATACTCGAGTACTATAGCCGTAGAGAACTGTTCGTTGTGCTAAAGTGCAAAATCAAGACTACTGTTATTTATAGAGTAATCATATATAGTGGTGAGTAGATCAGATTTGGACCTGAGAACGATCAGATTTGGACCCAGATATACAAAAATCCCCAGCTTTGAACGGGAATGGTGTCGCTATCTACCTGGAGTTCGGAGTATCCTCCGTATTCCAAAAACGACCCTGCTCACATGTCGGAATAAATTTTATTTTTTGAACGTGAACTAGGCTACTTTTTTTTTTAAAGAGAATTATATTTGAGGAGTTTTAGATTAAAATTTTAGGTAAAAATATTGACAATTCTCTGAATTATGATTTTTTGAGTGAAAAAGCGCATTGCTTTGGTTTTCATCTCTTTACGAATTTTTAAAAATGTTTTGCAATTATATTTCTCATAAATACGTTTTTGTACGTCATCTACAGTGTTTAAAGCATGTTCAGTCATTTTTCGAAATTTTTTTGCGTTGTTCTTTTGATCACGATAATTGTTTGAAAATTATATTTATTTGTACTTTCTTCCATGATCAATTATCATACTCTATTTATTAGTTATAACCGCACATGATTGATCACACATGAGTATGGGGCTTGCATGCTTCGAGTGCAATAATACATTTTGTTATAATTATAATTAGAGATATAAAGAGAAGGGAGAAATTTATTAGAAAGGTTATCCATGTATGATTTCCGATAATAATAAAAGTGACAAATTTAAATGAACTTTCATCACACTTTGATGCTGATGATGCGAATGATTTTTTCAAATGTTACTTCTGCTCTTTGGTGGTAAAAAATGAACATGATCCATTCTGTAGGTTTAGCAGTTCCTCGAACCCCATCGCTCCTATTACGAAGAAGTTTTATTTTGCCTCGTTAAATTTTCTCGCTCTTGTAAAGATCGCGAAAAGAGCGATATTTATCTCTCTTCTCTCCGATCTATTCGCTCTTTTCCTTCCTTTAATTCTCCTTTTTCTCTCCTTTATTATCTCGTTCTCAGCCTTTTCAATGAGTACTCGGCTCATTTAGTTTGCATAAAAGAAACGCGTCTTACAAATTACTGCTTTCGACTTTCACGCTCAACTCCCTTCGAAGGATCGATCGTTTTTGTCAGCCCGATTTTTTTTTATCGATCGTTCCTGTAAATGTCGACAAGCTATTGGACGCTTACATATATGTATATGCACAAATGTGTGTACGTGTGAGAGAGCGAGACAGAGGGAGAGAGAATATGGTATTTATTACGCTCTAGTATTGGCATTCGGCAAAAAAGACTTTTAAATAGAAATAGCATAAAAAATAACATTGAAAAATGCTAATAAATTTATAACAAAATCGCAGTAACACAATTATAAAAAATATTAATGTGATCATGATAAAAATCTATAAAGGAAGCTATAATAAAATTCTACAAACGACAAATGAAGAGAGAAATAAATTAATTACAGATAGTGTCACATAAAATAAAAAATAATATAAAAAACAAGGAGAAGCAAAGTAAACGCTTTTTACATCTAAACAAAACTAAAGGTAAGGCTGAGTTAACAATAAAGAACTGAAGATAATAGAAATCGAAAGATAAAAATTGCACTACAGTCGCTCGCGTTCCGTTAAGTGCTTATGAAGCATACAATTGAAAAGGGTTGGGGGGGGGGGGGAGACGGAAGTAGAACCCGAGATAAAAAAATCGCAAAGGCTTTTCAAGACTCTCTCGAATGGACGATCCAGCGATCGCGGATAGTCGAGTTATGGGATTGGTGTCTATTAAGAAAGAAAATAGTCATGAAGTACGCGGATAACGTGGAAAGTGGGTGGGATGTCCGTGTTTGTGAGCGTAAGCGGAAAAAGGACGTGAAATATACAGCAACGTATTCGCTATGACAGGCACAAAGTGGAGCTCAAATGACGCAAAGTGACAACTCGGCAGGCTTGAAATAATCTGTAGGATGTGGCTCTCCTTGAAACCTGTATATAGTGTATTTGCACTTGCGCGCCAGTGTGTATGTACGTCCTAAAAGTGGCCAGAATTTCTCGGGCGTGGAAAATCGAATATCCGCTACATATAGTTCGGATAGGGATTCTGGTACCAAGTTTCAGGGTTCAAAACGGACAAGCGGATTAAAACTTGCATAGCCCTCTCGTCGCAACTTTTGCTCGTTCCTAAATGTGAAACAGTCAGACATGCTTTATGCAACTTTGATCCTGATGCCCGCGATTTATGACCAGGGCTGATTACGTTCGTCAGCCTTTCATTACAAACTTGTAATCCCATGGCAAACATAGGTTTTCGTACACTCTTCTCGTTAGTCGCTTAACGTAGGTATTTCCGAAACTTGTTAGTAAAAATCTCTGGCAACCGTTTTCATTTTTCGCTAGATTTTTCTTCGTCATTCTTCCGTTTTTTATGTTTCGTCATCCAATAAATTTTGCAAGTTTTTAATTGAGAAATTTTTTTGGTATTGATGGTATCGAACCGTAAACTTTACGAAAAATGCCAAATCGTCAACGTTCCCTGTTTTGAGTGATTTTTTGGGCGGAAGTTGTATTTTCAGGTATTTTTTGACGAAATCACATGGGCATAACGCTAAGGAGGGAATTAGACGGCAAATCTTCACTTTTAGCTAGATCGAATGAATTTTCGTCCGCAAGTATTATTTCGACGCTTTTTTCATCGGTTTTACATGGATTTTGTTGGAAATGGCGAAATACGAAAAATCATAAAGTTTCATCCTTTTCTACCGGATGAGACCTGCAAACCGGTGTATTTCTAAAGAATCCACGTACGTTCGACGGCGAACCGGTGAAAGCTTTTGGCTAAATGATAGGAAGTTACAAACGACACGGAATCTCGGTATGACACGATCGATTTATGACGTTTTGACTTTTATCGATCTACATTGCCGTTCACACGTGTACGCTCGTGTAATCCCTTCATGAACGGCTTAACCACCGTAGATTTCTACTCCCTCGTTGTTACCTCGTACAAGGGCGAAACTGTATAAGCCCCGTCGAAACTTAATTACTTTTGAAACGCAATAGTCACACTCGTAGTATAGATTTTCCGTTATTTCGTATACGAGGATGAAGAGGAGGAAGGGTTCGCAAAGCTTCATCCGGATGATTGGCCTCTCCTCTGTGCAATGGTTCGTTGACAAGAGAGGCTGTCTCGTTAACGAGCATCAGCCACCAAAGCTCTGTCTCGTCGCTTTTCCAATACAGAAGATTGGACAACGTTTTCATTTACACGTATAGATGTATAATCCCCCTTTCGATGGGTAAAAGGTCGTATCTCACAGCACGCAACGCGCGAACCCACTCCCCGGAAAATCCTTTTTATTCCTCGCCTACACAGATATGTATCATTTATTCTTTTTTGTTTCCATTACTTTTCGCGAAAACTTTTTCCCGCGGGTTTAGCAACACTCCGTTCGCGCCCGACAACACTCCAAAAACTTTTCACCGCTATGCGTTTGCCCCGGTGCTCATCCGCAAATTCACTTACTCGTGATATAGTGCGCGCCCGATTTTTGCTCCTTTTCTAATGAGAAAGGATATGACACGGGTCAAGGGATTATGAATGAGTTCCAGCAGTCGTTCGACCGTTTATTCATCTTCTTCTTATTTTTTTCGACGAGTCGCGAGTAACTCGATGATGAAATTTTTCGAGCGAGGAAAATCGAGATATAATGTCGAGTAAATAAAAAAATTACGTGGTCATGAAAATGACGCGATATTTAAAAAAACGACGAGAGGCTAAATATGAAGAAAAAAAATTAAACATCCGCAACGTACAAGTAAACTTCGAGGATTAAAAAAGTGATTTTGAGAATGACGTGATTACAAGGATAGTCGATATTTTCGGAAATAATTTTGGGATTGGCGGAATATCGCGATTTTTTTTTTGTTACGATTTATAACTCAGGAGAAGAAAAAAATAAAATTTCACATAATTATGCATTCTCAACGATGATAGGCCGGAAAAACGAAATGAATAATCCATCGTGTTAATCGAATATATTACGAAGCAATTTGCATTGCGAGAGGATAATTGTATTTAGCCTTCGTGGATGTAGGCTTGGCCTCTGGAATCGTGGAACGATCCGATCGAGCTCGTAAATAGGAACTTCTCGCGCTGGGTGGGATATCAAACGATACAGGATAGGGTGGAAGTAGTCCCGAAATTTCGCGGTCGGGCACCGGGCAAATTTCATTTCTCCGTTACTAGGCCGGCAAATTGAACCACAGGGATTAAAACCACATGAGCGTGTAATTCGCCATGCATATATACACGAACTGTACTTCCGATAAATGGACATGTATTACTGACCGGCACTGCCTTCGAAAACCCATTATATTTTCTGCAAAAAGCGTTGTTGGAATTGAGGTCAAGTTTCGATGGACGTCGAAAGGACAAAGGCAAACGTTTGGTGGAGGCTGATCGCAACTGAAAACCCAAATGTTTCAATGCGACCAAACGGAAAGAACATCAATGATTTTTCAACTGGTTTCCTGATGATTATTCATTCGTGACAGCACCACTGAGAATCCCTGATGTTCATCATTCGCTAAGGTAATTCTCGTATACGTTATGATGTTATTACTTATGGAGTACGCATATTTTTTCGCTGCGTGCAAAGCTCTGTAATGAGAATCTGAGAATTTGCCAGGAGTTCCGCCGAATAAACTTTTTTCACTAATTGTGACGATAAGCCGGGAGGTTGAAGGAGATTAACGGAGAGAGCGCTAGGGTCAAAGTGAGAAAGATAAACAGAAGGAAAGAGGGAAGGCGGGGGAAAGATAGGGAATGGATCGTGAATGCCCCCCCCCCCCCCCCCCCTATTACCTGAGCAAAATCTGAAATCATTTAGCTTGCCTTCTCTATTTCTACTCTTTCGTTTCTTATTTTTTCTCTATCTCCTTTTATAATCTCTGTTCCTTTACATTGAATATAATTTTTACCATTTCTTTGTCTTTCTTCCTCTCTCTCTCTCTCTCTCTCTCTCTCGCCAAGCACAGACGTGAATATTTCGAACGAAATTTTTCCGAGCAGGAAACTCATCCACCGGAAACAGCTTTCACTTCACTACCGTGGATACTCTACAGTCTATAGACTGCGCTCGACTATAAGACTCCGCGCATCACCCTTCCGGATGTTCAGACTCATGAAAACGTGATTATCTCCGATCCCGCGCATCTATATCGCTGTCAGTTAGGGGAGCTCGTTTCTTTTGTCATATACCTATAGCTACCCCGTCTATAGCACGTGGAATATCTATCGAGTTATTTAGCAAGGTGAACCGCACCGTGAAAACCGGAGCTTCCGACGGCTATATCCCTCACGTGCCCGAGCCTGACGGAAATACTTTCCGATTGGCAAATCAGGCCGCACTCTCGCCGGAAGCTTCTGCTAATGGCACGTGTCACCGTTCTCTCCAATTTTTTTTTATATCCGCCCTCACTTTGTCAATCTTTTCGGATCGTCGAGGGGAACCGTGGATTTCTGACTATTCGAGTTCATTTATATGTACAGATTCGAGATATGCACGTTTCGAATCGATCAGCTATCAACACGTTTCACTGTTTCTAGAAAAAAGAAGTTTTTCATCTTTTTCCTAATCGTTGCGCCATTTTTGAAAACGAAAGAGGTTTCAACGAGATCCTTATATGTTTATATTCAATAATATCAAATCTCGCATCGTTTGAGCACAACGAAAATCAATTGTTTTGTATTTGTTAAACCTTTTTTGCCCGATGGAGACTGGGTATGTTGAAACGTTATTGTGTCTTTTTTTATTTGAGTTTTAATGAGAATTTACCTTTGGTGACTTTAATCGACAAAAGACAGATTTTGCATTGCGATAAAAATAGGTAAATAAACGATTGATGAAAAAAGAAATGTTGGTTTTGAACAATGCAAAATTCAATGCTATTGTATTTATCTGAACGTTGCGTTCAGCGAGTTTTCATACGGACGAGGTTGACGAGGTCGAAATTTTAAAAGCAATTCACACTTGTATACATCAAACATTTTTGATAAATCATGAATCTATTATTATTTAAATACAGCGTCGCCGTTGCTACATGGACAATCGGCGTGGATCGTACTGTCAACTGGGGACACCTGAAATTAAGAAAAAAAGTATTTATAACAGTTTTTCCAAATTATGGAAATGGGAGGCTCCAAGTCTCCGTCATAAATACCAGCCATTTTTTCTTATTATCTAATATTATATTTGTTTTTTCGAACATAACGCGTGACACACGCGAGTGCAGAAGTGCGATCGGTTGAGTATCTAGAGGAAAACCGAAGTTGAATTATTTGAAAACTCAATGGCGCGGCGAATAAAAATGCTCTGATTGAAAATGCGATTCGCAAGCCTGCGTCCGTAATGTTTCACAAGTGCTGGAATTTTGATGCGAGCAAATAATGCCCTTTTGCCCCCTGACCCCTTCCCTCTCTTCTTCCTCTCCGCGCTGTCTTCCTTGATTTCACTTGTCGCAATCACCACGCTTTTTCTTCGGCTCGTTTTTCCTCGCCGCATTGCAAGCACGAGCCAACACTTTCCGTAGGTATTAAAAACTCCTAACGACCGTGCTTGGACTACGGGGCGAGAGAGAGAGAGAGAGAAAGAGCGAGAGGGGGGGGATATCGGAAGGAGGCAAGAGACGTTCCACTAGGACGGTTACGCCGATGACGACGACGGCGACGTCGACGCTTAATTATGCAGTCGCGGATCCTAGAGAACAGGGGCTCGCACGGGTTCTCAACTGTACTTTAACGCGCCTCTTTCCTCCCGCTCTAACTTCCGCCTCCTTTTCGAATCGGGCTCTTCGTACGTACCGCTCGCTGCTCACCGTGAAACACCGCAGAAACTCATATAACCCGCGACACCAGTCCGATCAATGTCGCGTGCATGCTCCGATTCTTCGCATATACATTATTCATCGTACAGCGATTTCCGCTTCCCTTTTGACTTTTCGTTCGCTAGTATTTGGCTCCGAGCTTGCACAATGCTTCTTCTTTGATTGTGGGGGGAAGGGGCAGAGGTTAAGGATGGATATCCTCGAGGAAGTCATGATGTGAACTGGGAAAAAAAAGATGGATGCGGTGCAAAACGTCCTTTCATCCCTATCATCGGCGGTTAGATCTCTTTACCTGCACTGATGAATTAGTCATTCAGGCATTTGGGAAAAAGTGGTTAGTACGATAACCGAAAGACGATAGCTTTGCATTCGCTGCGAAGGAGATTCACTCAAGCTATTGAGTCGAAGAACTTAACGGATCACTCAATTCATTGAGTTAATGAGTTCAACGAATCACTTAGTTCATTGAGTTAATGAGTTCAACGAATAACTCAATTAATTGAATTAATCAGTTCAAGGAATCAGTCAATTCCCTGAGTTGATGAGTTCAACGAATCACTCAGTTAATTAAGTTGATAAGTTCGACGATTCACTAAATTCATTGAGTTGATGGATTTTTTCGTCTCGCCTGGTCAATTTTTCTTATCAATATAATTTATCGTAAGGTTTAATATTCTATGGTAATGGGAATGGTGATTGTGAAATTGAGTAGTTAAATATTTGAACGGACCAAAGAGTGATTAGCTCTGATCTGACTTTCGATATGCACATGATCTTGAACATTGATGAATATGTTTCTCTACGTTTTCTATATCTCGGTACAGGCACAGTATTTTCCTGTGATGGGAGGATTGAATGATGAGGTCGGCGTTTAGGATGGATCGATACTGAATTTTGTTAGATTGGAGTTCTTTTTCAACTATATTGAAAAACCATCAAGTCATTTTTTGGAAACTCAACGAATCTTCGTCACAAATGAGCTTGAAAATATAAGGCTCGTATTTTTTTAAAATTCAAAGTTTACAACCCCTTAAGAATTGTAAATATCTTTCGAATCGAGCTTCAAGCCGCACATCACAACTGGGTATTGTCAGGATGAGTCGGTCTTCACGACTCGACTCATCCGAGGATGTTTAACGAAATTAAAAAAATAAAATAGAAATATTGTTCCAAAAAGTTGCCATCAACACGACGGAAATTCATTACATGCATCGTATTGCGTCACAACAAAAAATCGCCCCGCTCATTGAATAGCTAAAACATTTAGAAGGCAGTGCAGAATTTTTTGGTACAAAAAAAAAAACCAAAGTTCCGATCGGGTATTTGCGGTGTCTTTGTTCAATAAACTTATTCTCAAAGCTATTGGATCAGAGTGGAAGTGAATGAGGCACCTGTTAATAATACTTTACGTTAAAGTATAAAATACTTAAAGTAGCGAGGGTCTATCGATCGGTCGCCGAGCGAAAATCTACGTCCAGCAAAGGCAAGCCACGATGCGAGAAAGAGAGAGTAAGTGGGCGAGGGAGGAAGGGAGGGAGACATCAGGAAACGGCGCCTCCAAAGACCTGGTATTTGCGCGCAATGTTATTGCACTGCAGAATTATTACTGCGGTCGTGTCACGAATAAGAAAGTCCTTGGCCTGCATCTCGTATAAATCGGTTCGTGTCCACGACCGACCGTGTGTCGTACAATATCGGATACATCACGTGTACCTGGCGTTCGAAATAGTGCAACGGCGTGGCTTCGTATAGCAATCGTACAGCGACTGCTGTACAATGTTATATTGCATTAGTATTGAATTGTTATATTACGTTATATCGTAATATAATGTTCCGTAGGTATTTTTCAAGCCGGTTATTTGTGAATGCATCAACGTGGTTCAAGAGGTACAAACAGAGGGACAAACCACGTATTTGTTGTGTGACTCGCAGGCAATATTTTTCAGGCCACGTATCGAATCAAGCACTGGAAATACGTCCCATACTGCGTAAACACAAATTATAAAAATATTCACGTATACAAAGGATATTTGGAGCCAGATTTGTCATACGTTAGCTGTCGGCCATTTTCGGGCCTTTTAAGAGTGAATTTTAGTGGAATGTTGCTCGTAAAATAATAGGAGTAGCGAAGTTACTAGCTTAATTTTTTAAATGTTTTCACATCGTAAATAAATTGAAACGATTTTATGGTTCGTATGGCATAGAATATTCAAATACCCTAGAGCACTGATTAAACTACTGTGCATCCTGGTGATTTGGAATCGTTTGCCAATATTGTTTATACGGGTCGTCGATTCGAACTGACATTGGTTGACTTGTTGGGTACGTTTACTACGATGTTAATTTTTAAGGGATGGCGGTTCGATTTGGAAACTCATTTCGATGGATTATTTAATACTTTTATTTGTAGGAACAGAGTTTTTCCGTTGCGTATTCTGCATAGCAATAACAGTAATAAACTCCCCGCAACTGTATCGGAGGATTGAAACGAAATTTTTTTATTTATTCTATGGGAGGTACTATAAATTGCTAAAGGTTCATTCTGTGAATATTGAGGAATGTGAATATCACTATTGCACTCATTCCAAATACATCGAAAAGCAGATTTTATTTTTTCTGTAAAAAAATAACATCTCTTTCACTCGAATGGATTATCCCCTGAGGGGAATACGCAACGGCGTAGCGTTCTGTAGAGTAGTCGAAGACCCCAAAACTCCGAGAATTAAAAACGGACCGCGTATATCGTTTCTCTTGAACGAAAACCCGATTTTTCCGAATACCAATTTATTTTAACGGAATTATTTATTTCTGTTGTATACGCTTGTTCAATTATTATATTTTTATTCCATGTATATCTTTGCGGGCCAACTTCCTCCTTTCTTTCCTTTTCTTCCATTTTCACCTTTTCTCCTCCATTTTCTCCGTTTTTTTCAAACCTAACTTCGTGTTTTGCGGATACAGTTACCAGAAGCTACCCTATACCGAATTTGCGGAGGGTACGGGAAAACTGCGAAAAATCCTGTACCGGTATAGACGGCCGTGTATTCGACTGATTCCTTATTGAAGTCAATTATTATTAGTTTGCCGATACGCGGACAATGTTAGGCCAAATATAGAATGATTGACCATTGGTTTGTTGATAATATATGGATGTTTATCGATTGTTTTTTGTTTTTAAAGTTTTAATTTTCATTAGTACGTTCAGATCGCATACAGATAACTGAAGCCATCTATTGGAAAAATCATGGATTTCTTTTTACTACACCTAATAAACCGAGGTTTCCGATTATTATTCATGAATTAATTCGTGTTTTCGCATACATCGAATATTTCATACACAGTGTGTGTACGCATTTAACAGACGCATTTCTGTAGAATCGTAGTCTCTAGAATAGCAGAGGATTACTACTGTATTATTTCATCGTCCCTAGTACCGTTACTACCCGCATCACCATTAATATTATCACTATCACGATCATCAATGCAATTATTATCACAGCGTTACCTCGACGAATGTAAGCCTCGAACGGAAGTTGAATTGATACAAATTCATGACGATTTGTGATACATCACGATTGCATTCGATTTAATGACGTACCCATCGATGGACTGGATGATGATGGGAACATCGTACGTGCTGGTTGAACGCTAGGCTCCACAACCCTCTCGTTTTGCATTCACCAAGTCGCGTCGACGCCGTCGCCGTCATCGCGGTTTCGACGACGCCAACTACGACGAGGGTGCATCAACGCGAGTGCCTTCGCTTTTACGCGCATCATACGGATCTACCTATATCACATTACGTATACATAATTTACGAGACCGACACACATGATGGCCGAGTTGCACGGCCAACTCCCTCCACCCCCTCTCGCGGTCACCCATCGACCTCCTCATTCTCGCCCTTCGGCACTGCTCCTGCCCCTTCAAACCCCGCACTTCGACTTCCACTTCACAGAAAATACCTGCGTTCGTGAACACGTGAATTTGATGGGGCAAATGAGCACCGGAGAATATCGATCCTTTTCTGGCTTGGGGGATGAAAAACGACGTACAATGTATGAAAAAAAAATTGCGATGTACGCGTGCAAGGTGTAGGATACGTATGACCTATGCGTAATATTCGAAAAGCTGCGTATTGCATTTGGAACATTTTCATCACGAAAAGTTATTTTCTAAGATGATCATTGATTTCCGAGAGGGTAGAGAGAAACTACGAAAAACCCGTGCCAATGAGAACTATAGAATTTTCGGATGTAAGTGGTTTTCGGAAAGCTCGCGAGAGTCGACACGCGGGCTAGCGAAGCAACCCCTAGGGTGGCTGTGTTGAACGGTAACCCATCCGAGCATTGGCTCCGACCGACTTAGTCAAATCAGCGTGAGTGCGCAAAAACACCGTGTTAATTAATGCCGGCGGACTGTATAAACATCGTGTTTTTCCTGCGGAGCAGAAGGTGTTTGACTTAAACATTGGAAAATTAACGCGCATTGATTTTCCGTTGCATGCAAATGAAAGACAAACAAAGTCAAAGCGGAGAGAATATTATTACTTCCCACCAACAATCCCCAACGTATACTCGATCGATGCCAGGCTCGCTGATTACTCGTTTTCTGTCTCTTATTTTTTTCATTTTTTTTTTTGATTGGTTTGTTTTCAAACCCCGACAATATTTATAAAAGCTCCCACGATGAAACGTTCTCATATTCGGCTTTAGGTTATACATATCGTGGGTGCGAGTCCGACCAATAAAATCGGCATGACGAGAAACGGCAGCTGGTAACCAGATATACTCCACGAAGGGGAGGTGTATTAAAAAAGAAGAACGACGATGAAAATGTTTTTCATTCAAATGTTTTTCCCCTAACGCAACGACCGTGCTTGAAAGTGTTATTTTTTCAATCGATGTCTGCGAATTATTCCTTCTTTTATTTTTGGTCGCTCTGCCGAAAAAAGGAAGAATATTTTTTTCCTCTCGACCCTTTCTCACGTACGTCGCGGCGAAAAGTGAGATTGCACGGCTGACGGATTACCTTGAATGTATACGCTGCAGCTAATACGCGTTGCGCACGTTCCGGGTCAAAGTGCAATGTCGCCGTGAAATATTCCCCGACGAATCCGTTCATAATAGATGAGTAAGAACGCGACCGGAAATTGACGCTGGTACATGCAATATTTACAGAGGAACCTCTGACGAGGAGGCACATACGCTGATACGTTATGCAAGCACACGAGGCAGAGCGGTACTCGCCTTTTTGCCTAGAGTTCGGGTTAGTAGGAAAACGGGGGTGGAGACGAAATTGCGTGGGTAAGGGTGCATAGCAATAATAGGATAGCGGGGAAAGAAAAACAACAGAGAGAGAGAGGGAAATTACAAATGCAAAGGTTAAAATTAATTTAATATCTATCACGAGCTATAACTTCGTATCTGTCGTAAAAAATATCAATCTTTTACGGAAAATCAAACCGATTGCATCGTTCTTTTTTTTACGGAATGTAACCAAGTTCTATTATTTCCTCTTCGCAGATTTCATTTCGATTTTATCCAATTTTGACTAGGAATACTTTTTCCACTTCGCAATAATAGGAAAACGAAATATTTGATGACGTCTGTGAGCAAGTCGATACGAAAATAGAAAATTACATACGGGTGGTTCTCTGTAAACCGAGTTATGAAATAGTCAATTTTCACAAAAACCACGATGATTTACGGAGACTCTATTTTAAGGCAATTACACTGCAATGAAACGGATGTTATTGATGAAATCGCAGATATATTGATACGTATGACGTTTATTTCCGCATTGCTCGAACGAAATTATTTTTTTTATTTGATGATGAATTTCGAAATTATTTGAAATTTGGTGATGCCCGAATAGAAATCGAGATATAGGGCTGAACAATATTACATCTGGCAAACCGTATTCTGTGATACAGCACTGATTCAGTAACTGGATCAGCTCTCTGTTGAGCGTGAAACGCTTTTTTGCTTCTGGCTCTGACTACTCTTTTACCTACGGTGTAGATAAAGTCCTGATGCGGCATGCCGGATTCGGTAGCGGGGCTCTCTTCCGGGAGCCTGATCATGGTCCCGTACAGTGAGAAGCCTTTATGTCACCCCGCCTGGACTAGATTTATACTTGTAAGCCGGATCAGACACTCTGCCGTCTACCGTTGGTATGACTGAAATAAAAATGAAATAATACCAGGCTTATCGATACGAAAAATGAAATTGGCTATTCGGTTTGTGGTCTTTTCTGGATAACAATCTTTTTTGGAAACAGATAAAACTTTAATTAAATCGTATTCTGCCTAATTAAATTTTTCATCTAAGATGGAATCGAACCTACGACCTATTGTTATAAAGTTGACCGCGCTAATGACTCGGCTATCCTGATAGTTGAGAACGTCTTGAATTAATTTTACGTATATCACTTATATTTATTACTATAAAACATTGTATATTTCTTGCTAGATTTCTTACTACGAATCACGTTGTATTCGAGAATTTACTGATCTGGCAGACAACCGGCGTAAATCAGGCGTGCACTGCAAAATGTGTGCCTGATATATACTGGTTCTCTTCTGGATCAGCCGATTCCGAAGCACGGATGGGAGAAAACAGATGAATCAAGTCTTGGTTATGTAAGTCATGTTAGAGGCGCGTGAAAGCGCCACTGTATGTTGTCCTGAATGGATCAAGCATATATTTTGAAGTGCCTACCTGATTTGCGCCTGATATCCACCGGAGCGACAATTCCGGCTACTGGCGTAGCAACGTAACGTTATTCAGGGCCACATCAGGTCGCTCGTAATGCGCCTGTAACATCGCGTTAGATAACCAAGACGCGATCAATTTGCTTTCTCACACCCGTGCTGCGGATCCGCTGAACCAGTAAGTATCCGGTACCAAACAAGCCAACACGTATACGGAATTTTGAACCGCGTCTTAAAACTTGGTTGATTCATGATCCGGCTGCCGGAGCAAAATTTATAGTCGGGATGATAAAATCGAATGATTTCTTTATTTTCAACGCACAAATTGTTTTTTGCAAATTTAGCCTGAAATCTCCGATAACAAATGTGTAAAAACAACGAAGACATTTCTAATTTAATTATAATGAATTCTAATTTGTAATTTAATTAACGAAGAAAGAGGTAATTTTTGTTGCTTTCCAACGATGGAAACTTCAACGCAATCGATTATGTATTTGTGTGTATGTGTGTAATCGCGCCATTGCATACTCGAAGATCCGGGACGCAGGGCAAGATTGTTGATGAAATTTCTCATGAATGCCTTGGAAAAGGGATGTGCGGAGTTATATATTTTATAACGCACGCACGGAGAACTGAATGCGACCGGGACATTCGTCGTACCGTTCCGGTACGATTTACGGTTACGGTCAGGAAGGAACGGTGAAGAGAAGAAGAGAGAAAGGGAAAAAGAGATGGGGCAGCAGAGGCAGAAAAACGAGTTTTTCTTTGCGCACAGTTGAGGGATGGAAACTAATCCGACGTCAGCATGTTGAACGTGTCGTTCCAAAGTTTTATATATTCTGCATCTACGTGTATGTGCACGTATATAAAAGCACACACAAATACACATTCAAAACCTACGTATATACACGCAAAACGGACAGCAGACGAAAGCCTGTGTATGGTTTCGACCTCACCCTCGTTCCCTTAAAGCTCCCTTCATCTCCGTCCGAACCTCAGCTCTTTCGCCACTTCCTCCCTCGTTCCATCCCTTTTCTCTTCTCGCACCGTTCGATTCCGACCGCTTGATTGAATTCCTTCATTCAAGCTCCTTTTTTTTCTTTCTCGCGTCCACTTTCAACTGGGATCCTAGCAAATGTGAGTATAAAAAGAAGCAACGTCGAGAACCTATTCTTCCGAAGCACATTCTTTTTATTTTATTGGGTTTTTTTCTTCGTTTCTTTGTACTGTACTCTTTATTCATTTTCGCGAGGTTGGCTCTTTGTCGAAGTGCGGATTATCGAGAATATAAAAGTACACTGGTAGATACGTCGGTGCGTGCGCGAACTAAAGATAAGACGAGACTTCAACGATTTTTAAAATATTTCTTTTTTCATCATTGGGGCTAGTGCAAAAAACATGATTTAATAAAGCTGTACAAAACTTTTGTGTATCCCGAAAACGTTCTAACCTAAAGGAGAAACGCGAAAAAAAGGAATTGGTTTGAAAACATTCTATTGGCTGTCTTATTATTTATAAATTTTTTATCAACGTAAAAATATGTTTTATCTCATTTCAAATAATGGTTTTATTCATATGATTATTTTTTAAATTTCTATATCAAGGTATTTTTAAGTTACTTCATATATTCTACACGTTTCATAAAATAATCTTTGCATCAAGTTGCTTGTAGCCAACCGTAACCCTTCGAAAGTCTTTATTACGAAAACTGCTAATGACCAGTTTTTATCCATCAACATTTATTCAGTTTTTATCATTGATATTTTTTATAAACATTCGACGACTTTCATTTTTCATCGCTTTTACAGATTTTTTAAAAATCTCTTGTACGTTTAACGCAGTTTGTATCAAATATTTAAAATTCAAACGAATACTTTCATTGTTGGATACAACTATGACGGGCGTGTCGTTTCCACAAATTGTCGGACGAATTTGACTATTTTCATCTTTATGATATTTGGCCGAACGGTCTGTAATTATGATTGGTTCGATATAATAAGAAGCTAACAATAATTATGCTAAATAAAAATCAGCTTGTTACAAACGTTCATTTTCATGATAGGAACAGATGTCTTTCATGTAGGGACACGAGGTATATGCAAAATTGGAAGCATCAACGGCGCGATAGACGATTTTTTTGTTATTCACTTGGTTTCTTTCTTTGCTTTCCTTTTTTCGTCGTTTTATCGCATAGGTACACGTTCATCGCGATGAAGATCCGCCCGTCACTCAATCAGCATGAAAAATAAAGCTCGGCTAATCCGGGCTGTTTCGTGTTCTATAACTATACATGTCACGAAGCTTTACGGTTTTGGCTCACCGAATTCCCGGTCTCGTCCTTTTTCCTCCGCAACGTGACTCGTATTGCACGCGCCCGCGCGCCCAACAATTTGCCGTCCGTTATACGATGTATTTACGTGACAGCAAACTGTCACATGGCGAACGTGAAAATAGTTAATCTGATAGATCATACCACCACGAGCTATATCTCTCGTCTCCGCAGCCTCGTTTGATAGGAAAACACAATTAAACAAAAAAGAAAGAAAGGAACAGTGGTAGATAGTGGGAGGGGGGGGGGGGGGGGGTCGATCCCACGCGCGATTGCCCCAATCGATAAATCGAAACGCTATTCTCGTCTGTGTGTACGTGTGCATGTTGCGCGAAGTTAGCATTTTTTTCCATATCGGATCGTGCAAGCGGATTATTTCGTATGTGGTGAAGCGGAACACTTTTTGGCTAGGTTTCAACGGTTCTAACGATCTTTGCGTCCAGTTCTTTTCTATCCCTTTCATTTTTTCAATCCATGCAAACGCTATTATTTATTGGTGAGCTATTTTCTCATCACGAATTTCCAACGCTCGGAATAGCTTTGCCGAGGACTGGGAAATTTCGTCTCTCAGTAATACCACACGATTTTGCTGTCGAGAATTCACTCTAAGGATGTGTAGAAAGCCGACATAATGTAACAAATTTTTTAACCTATTTTCCTCACGGATATTTACATTTCTTAAATATAAAACGGAGCATTAGGCTCTATAGAATTGATAGACGCAGAGGTTGGTTGTTTTATTCAATGTCAAAAAATGTCTCTGAGCAATCTCCGATAAACAATTTCATGTATTTCTCTCGCACTCGTACGCTTCGTGGTACAGCTCAAATGTTCAATGCTCAAGTACCATCATTGTCATTTGTCTATCGATTTTATTTTTTTATATTCACTGTTCCTTCCCGTGCACTCTTTTGGGTTTTTACGGATCCTCTCTCTTATTTTTATTTCCTTTATTCTCTGTTCCTTCCTGTTTTCCGACGGTTTCTCCTACCTTGCGGCCGCAGCTGACTTTCCCTCTTTGTACTGTATTCACCGTGCCATTTCTGGTACGGGCATAGGGAAATTGCGGAAAACCTATGCCGGCACAGCCAGTCACAAGTTCACTTCGCGGCTGCGGAACGAGTTTCATCGAAAAATTTCGAAGAAAAAATCTCGGCCACTAACGGATTTTGAACCCGGGACCTTCCGATCCGCTAGCCCCGCCTTGACCCACTCAGTCAATCGATTATTCATATTCGAATTTTCCGGTAAATTACTGAATTAATCAATCAAGTATTCTATAGCCTCGGTTTTATAAATGATCATTTTCGTCTTCCGCATAGAAACGGAATTTTACGTGTTTTCGAAAACAAAATTATCGTGCAAACAAAAACGCATTGTGGATGTGCTTTTTTACGAGACCGTAGAGTGCTCTTGGAACGTTTAGACTTTTTGTTTCGGTATGCTATGATCCACTTTTAGGTTCGATTGGTTCACTTTACTACATAAATATACGTGTTGCTGAATACGCACATAAATATTTATATACATTATCGCAAGAATACCAGGTATTTCAATTCATAAGAGTCGATATTTTGCAGAAATATTGCAAGGTACATTCCTAAATAAAACGCGGAAGGCGAGAGCGAATAAGATACGGAGAACGGAAACGAAGAGATATGATATATAACACAGGGGATAGTTGTTATTTTACGAGGAGTGCGCGTAAACTTCGGGAGCGATTTATCGGTTATACGTATTGTAGGAGAATGAAAAAATCTCGCTGTGGCCTATTTTTTTCCCCCGATGTCGATACGGGGGAACGAAGATATGGGCAAATACCGGAATTGTATTGGGGATGGGAGAGACACGCTGTTTTCGTGTTTATATGAGGTGTTTCGCATAAAGTGCTTCAGGTTTTCATCTAAAGTTGTCACGATAGCCTTTAAAATATTCGAAGTCGATTAATAATTGGGTCGTACGTGTTTTTTAAAAATTTACAATTTTATATTTTTGTAACACTACGATTTCACATTTTTATTTTTTTATAGGTAATTTTATTTTTGTACAAATTTATTTTTGTAGAAATTTATTTTTTTACAACTTTATTTTTTATTTATTTTATTGTTTTACAACTTTATTTTTTATTTATTTTATTGTTTTACAACTTTATTTCTTTGAAATTTCGGTGTAGAAAGATTTTGCATGAAAAGTTTTAGTTTATTGGTTGATATCTTCCAAAAGATTGTAGAGGTCCAGTTCATTGTTAGGCGATAAGTTTATTGGAGAATTCGACGTTTCGCATTTTCTCTAATTTAACGAATTTCCGAATTTACCAACGGAAAGCTTGAATGTTATTGCTGCGAATGATGTTCATGAAATATTTTTCATTTGGAAAACCGGATGTGGCTAGGTTTGACATATTGAGAGAAAAAAATCGAATAAAAAGACTAAACGCATAAATACCTACTGTCCAAGTTTCAATTTACGGTCCTCTTCTAATTGTAACTACGTATTCTAATCCGAAAGTACGACCGCGTTTGCGAACGGGATCCTTTCATTTTTTTTCGTCCTTTTTGTCGACTGAGTGCACAAATATACATTCTGTACGTGACACGCCGATAGGGATGATAGAGAGAAAGAAAGGACCGGAGGGCTGCGAACGTGGATTGTTCGGCCGGAGATAGCCCCGTGAATTGCGATGTACCACCTTTCGTCCGGAATTCCTTCGGTTAAGCCGGTTATTCAATCGAGCGCATGTTTTCTATTGATTGTACGCGTATGTATGTATTCCTGTGTTACCGTAACTACGTGTACCAATATGCCTTCAGGTTTACGTACGAAGGTTCCTGCGTCCGCTCATATTCTCAAAGTATAAGTATACTTATACATATTGGCATAATTATATTAAGTATACTTATACTTAGAGGCAACTCTTCACAATCGCCATGCCAAATAATGATATATCATTATTTGGGGAATAATGGGGGAATGTCGGGAATGTCGATTTTGAAGAATGGAATACCCCATATTTATACACATACATGTAATCCGAAAAATGCTTCGAATTTATAAATACAATTTCATAAGAAGTCCATAAAAATATTATATTATTCGAATTTATTCCATTGATAAAATGATATTTTTATTATTAATTTAACTATTTTCATCTTATCCCTGAACATTGCCGGAAATATTTTGGTTTTGCGATCAAAAGGTTAAAAAACCTCTTTGAGGGGATCTGCCATTAAAGTTAAATACGCCACTCAAAAAGAAAAAAATACGCATACCAGTCGGAACAATTTTCAAGAGTTACTACACCATATTTATCTACGGAAGGACAGAGGACATCCTGTGCGACTGAAAAATTCGCATAAAATCCCTTTTTAATCGTAGGCTATGGGTTTAATCTGTAGGAATGAAAATCCCTTTCATTCGTAGAAATTAGTATCGGAAAAACCGTAGAGCGTCCATGGGTTTACTCCGGACGTAGCTAGTCCGCGTGCAACAAAAGACAGAAAGAAACGATCGGGAAAAGGAAAAAATAATATTTTTTCTCAAAAGATAAAGAAGATCGAAGAGCATCAGAGTGGAGAAGGAATTAATACGGGGCGAACTGGGTTTACTTTTTGAAAAGACGATTTGTTTGTGCGGGTCCTGGTTCCCACAACCCGTTATATAAATCTCATATTCCGTCGCAACGAACATCAATAAAGATGATATATATATATATATATATATATACACATATATACATATTATTAAAAATTCCCCACAAAAGCTCTCTCGCATTTAATAATTCACCATCAATATTTGGAGAGAATTCAGCGTCGGTGTTACGTTGGTAAACATTTTTCTGAATGATGAAAAGCCTTGCAATTAGAATGCGTGTTGACATAACTTAATTCAATGCTTTATTAATACGACTCATCACCTATGTGAGTCAAACGTTGTCTCTTCCATAGGAGTTTTAGTGACTTCGTTAGCTTCACACTTCGCTCGTGTTGAATAATAAAATTCGTCAGGACGGAGTCCCGTATTTTTTCCTTCCACAATATCGATTATGTAGGAGCTTAAGTCGCGCGAGATATCAATTTTTTTTTTTTATACTTACCAAGCCAACGTCATTCGACGAATCGTATTCGGAAATAAGATGCACAAACGTGCTAAAAAAAAAACGTGGGCTTTGTACGTAGGTGTGAACTTATCGATATCCAATTATGTGTGTTTTCAATGAAATCGAGGTAATGCAATCTCAGGACGGCTTTCTTTTCCTCGTAACGGTAGAACCCGGGACATCCAATCACAATCCAACTTCAGAATATCTCGAGCGACGTGCACTCCAGTGCATATATGTCGTTGTGTTTGTGTCATCGGAAATACGTATATATAAAGCGAAGGTGAATGGAGATAGACAATCTCATACCTAATACTCTTCTCTCGAATTCTACGTGACAATATAGTTTCGACTTCCTTGGCACGGTTACTATATCCGTCGTGAGACAATCGCGCTGACAAGGACTATTACGAAAATAGATAGTTTCCCCGATCCGTTTCGCTCCCTATTGTAACTCAATGTAATGAGTATAGACCGCCGAACCGAAACGTAGAACTGAATAGACCTCTTTGATACAGCGTCTTATTCCGCGGCGAGAAAAACTGCCGCCAAAAACAAATGAAAAAATAATTTGGGAATCGATTAAAAAATAATAATGTAGTCGACTGGACCGATATTAATAATTGTCATAATTCTCAAAAACTTGAGGAATGATATTTCCTGATTGAATAATAGATGAATAATTTAATATAATAATAATAATAATAATAATAATAATACAGTAAGAATTACTATTATTATTTAACAATCTGTATTATTATTAACATGGACGATAATACGATGATACAATAATACAGGCTGACTTATGGAAGACAAGAAAAGACTAAGATGCAAATGCATCGAGCTTGGTCAACCAAGCATTGACGTTTATTAGTCAATGAGGACGATTCCAACATTCTAACAAGCGTCATTTGGAGATCTCGAATTTCAACAATGCGCGGTCTCGATCTTTTTGAACGACTGTGGATCGCTATTTCCCCCTTCCTACTCGACATTGACGGCTCTCCCGAATGCCCACCCGGAATTTGACTTTGATCTCTTCTCGCACTATGAGAATCGAATGTGAAGCTTGTGTCGAGGGAGCGAAGAGAATTTCTCTGTGCGCACCAGAGAGAACGTGACAAAGGCAAATAAAAGCGATAGCGACGAGAAATGAAAAATACAGAACGACATTTGCAAAAATTTCTGTTTCCAGACGAAAGTGGAAAAAGGAACAATAGAGGAATAGAATTCGCCGTTACATTTCGCTGTAGTGAATTATATCGCGTTGCCTACTCAGACCTTTGTACTCCGAGTCTCGTCGATTAAATTTAACGCTGAATATCCGCATTTTTTTTAGCATTCGACGTTCTAGCGATCGACCGCTTTCTTTGCGGTGCACGATTCGTTTCGGCACGAAATTTTTCATGACGAAAGAAACGCTGGGTCAAAGGTATGCTATTCGATCGCTCCTTTAACCTTGAAAACCATCGTTCTGCTTAAAAAATTCGAATTGGCCTTTAAGTGGAGTTGAGAGGTAACATCTACTCAGCGGCCGAAAAAGGCGGGTTTTTGTGATTTTTTTTTTGGGGAAAATGATTTCAGGTTTTGAACTGTTTTTTTTTTCATAGTGAAGGGTATATTTTTAACGATGTTTTATAATTTTTTTTATTGTAAAAAAGTCACAAATATAGCAGATATCATAGATATTCCGGACCGCAGTTAAAAAAAGATCTTCCGCAATGACCACTGTAACTTTTTCACCGATCATGTGGAATCAAAAAACCGAATGGATGAAGTTTGTGTATTGTATTATCTAGTCTTTAATCGAATGATGTGAAAAATTATCAATTTTTGAAAAAATGTTCGGTGATCGAAAGTGAAAGTCTAGATTTCGGTCGAAGAATCACTTCATTTTCCTTGATATAAAAAAAAGTATGTATCGAAAAAAAAATCCTTCAATCATGGACTGCCTTCGGATATAAAAAAAAAGTATCCAAAATTTCAAGTAATTCGGTTCATTCACTTTTTAGATATGGTGGTAACCGATTTTGAAAAAGCTGTTTTGAGAAAAACCACAGACCACAGATCATAAACAGAAAAAATGGCCGTAATTTGCTCAATTGTGAACGGATCGACATAACATTTTCAACGAAGATTTTTCAAATATCGAAAGTACTTTAAGAATCCGTCAAAAATGAAAAATCGATTTTTTCGAAAATTCCAACTCGATGTAACCCCTTAAAATCTGCACTTGGCTAGAAACTCGAACATATTCTCAGCCTTCTTTCAATTCCCAAAACTTCTGTCTCAAATATACCGCGTGCTGTCGTACTCGAAAAACTTCTCGTGTTACTACAAATTCCCTATTTGGTATGGTAAATTTAGAATAATTTCTCCGTAGCAAAATGCAATGTGCATTGATCGCACGTTGCATTTTGCATACTTGTGACTGGATTCGAACGCTAGGTAGAAACTTGAGCAAAGCAGAGTATCGGCAATATGCCCATGAAATATTCAACTCTCTATCCTCATGAGAGATTTTCCGTTAGCGGAGTGAATTCCAGTTCAAAACTATCAACAAGTCAAACTCATGGATCGAAGGCCCCTTCCTATTGTTACGAAGCAACTCGAGGGAATCGGGGTTGCTTCGTAAACCAATAAGCCTACGAAAACGACTGTTCATTATATTTAGAACATTGTTTCCTTGGACTTGGTTTCGATGGATCGCCGAACAAGAAGTAACATTCGAAGTAAAATTGAAGTAAAATTCGACGATTTGGGTTTGGGCTTGACTCAAGTTTCATCAGCAATTGTTCATTTATTCAACAAAAAATTCAAAATTTATTTCAAAATATTTAATTAAACAGTTTATACGTTTAGAACATATTAATATTATCAGTAATTACCCAAAGACTCGAAACACATGGAGCGTTCGGTAAGTATATAGTTTAGTGACTGTTTCTAAATATGGCGGAAAAATTCATGTTTAGCCATTTCTAACTATAAAACAACATCAATAATGGCGTCACCCATTTTTTTTTGAACTACGAATAGTTTTTCAAGGAAAACATGAATGTACGAAGTTTAAATTTTCGTGTGAGATTTCAAGTGAAATCCAAAATGTGTTCGAGTATGATATTATTTACATTTATATTTCGTGTGTTGTGTGTAGCGTTTCCGATTATGGCTATCAATTCGTCATGAAAATAATTTTCTTACGATTTTATAAATTGAGTGGCAAACGTGACAACTCAATCTATTTATTTGAAACTCAGCTTAATCGCTTGATCGTAAATCTTGATGTTATATGTTCAGAATGTTCGGCAAATTAAGTTCATTCGTTGTGCGACCGATAACGTTTGCGGAAGCTGTTCTCCCAGAAGAGACCGTTTCAGATTTATATGTTTATAACGAATAAAGTATTTAGTGAAAAATTGGAAAACAGTTAATGAGTTACTATTATTTTATATTCTATCGAATCACCTATAATTCTTCAAGTTTTAAATAATTTTGATGATTTTTCATCTTACAACTCCTTAAATTTTGGAAACACGAAAGATTTCATAAACACAAAAGCTCCCCCTTGGCAGAACGGAGTGCAAAGAAAAGCGATTTTTTTTGTGGAGAATCATATATATTTTGCTACGGTTGTCGAGTCATTTGGATATCCGATTTAGATTCGTGGTATTTATATGTTATTCTAGCATTGTTCCAAGATGGGCGCAGATATTTTTCTACTGATTCTATCCCTGAGACAGTATTTACACTAGAAAGTCCCTCGTATAGCCAGACCGGAGAACTGTACGTTTCTTTTCACAAGTACTCGGTACTTTTACGTATCTTCGCCACCTTCGGAAACCAGCTTTTATAAACCACATCGAATCTTTCCGATTCGATGTGGTTTTTGTCTCGAGTCTGTAAAGTTGGCTCGCAAATCTTTGAAAGCGTCCTGCTGTCGCGTTGCTCAGCAGAGGGAAAACGATGAAACTTGAGCATAGTTGGCACCGAGACGCTGGTTGTTAATTGCGATCCCGTATTGCTTGGTAAACGGGCTAACTCGGTTTCCCAACCTGCGGTTTAATTACGCGTCCCGTACTCCGCTGGTCAAACGTAGCGATATTCCCGCGAATCTTCCGTGATAAAATTACTGTGTGTCTCCTACGGAGTTTATGCTCGCTTTTCGCGTTTTACTATTACCCCGCTTCGTATCATCGTTTCGTTGAATTATTTATAAGTCTCGTTATTAAATGTTTCGTCCCGGGATCCCGGGAGTCTCGAAACTTTGACACTTCCCAGCAGAATGTGAACTGAAAATTGCATGAGAAAAAATGAGCAATGTCCGGTGATACAATGATGTTTTTTTTAAGACGTCCTTTGTGAACAATTCATTAACGAATAAATAAAATATGTACCTACATTCCTTTTATGGGAAAGGCATGCGATGGAAACGAGTATACCAATTGTGATTAATCAGGAAGGTTTGTTCTATGCGATTTTATAATGTCAGCGTTTATTCGAAGTCCTTTCTTTTTCACCGCAAAATCGGTCGAAACAGTGGTTTTTGCCTCTTCTCTGGCTCATTACTGTATATCGGTTGCATAATCCCGTGAAGACAAATATTCCATTAAATCGTCAGTTATAATCCAACTTTGCAACCTGGTACACTTTTTATTTTCCATAAATGTGGATTATTCATTTTCAAACGAATAACAGGATTCGAGTGTACCCGTGACGCATATTTCGATAAATTTGAGCAGCGATGCAAAATAAAGCTAAATTGGTTGGTTGATGCAAATATTCGTACAGCAATAATACGTAATATTGACGATTATTGGAGTACCACGTTTTCATGGCGGGATGGCTGATCGATCTTTTTTTGAAAAGCAGAATTAAAACTGTCGTATGATCAACGGGGTTGCTTTACACTTCGCGTTCTTTTTTTTTCTTTTTTTTAATTTTTATTCCTCTTTTTTTATCGGCGAAAAGAGATAAATAATGAAGGCTACTTTGATAGATATGCTAAATAGAACGAAAGTAAAATAAGATGAAAAATGATTCCTCGGAGAAGGAGAATGGAGAGCTCGTTAATTTCGTCCCTGCTCTCAATAAAGAACTTTTTGCTCGTATTTGTGTCGGTGAATACACACACAAACACACACACGCGCACACGAATGTATATATACATCGAGGACTTTTAAAAAAATTCGAGGATCAAGCTCGAACGAGAGCCGAGAAAGGTCTTTCTATCCGGATTTTTTTTATGTACTCCATGGTAATCCAGCTCTACATAGCAAGGAGGGAACTTGAACTCGTGGACGAGAAACTCGTCGATTCCCCCGTGGCCGCAGCAGCAGGAGCAGCCGAAGCCGAGTTCCATTAAGTTATTTCAATATTGACCGCAGTTTGCAAACCCCTATTAAAACCAACCAACCTTCGTCATACAAGTCGTGGCATTTATAGTGGAAAGGAAGAAAAAGAAGAATCCCCGGAGAACTCATTTCCTTCGGCTTTCTCGTGATGTAATTTCGCTTTGGGAAAAAAAAACGAAAAACGGCCGCGCCGCGTATTTACGATTTTCATTAGAGGTAATCCAGAAATCTTGGGTTGCCGGTGCCCTTGCTAAAGATGTCGTTTTAGGGGAATTCAAAAAAATTGGGAGTACTGACGAGCTTGAAATACGTGATGGTAAAAATGGAAAGGGGGGAAAACATTTTGGCTAACGACGAGGGTTTCCAGTTTACCCGGTTGATTGGTGAATGTACAGGGTTGAATAAAAATTTTGCTGATTATCCAAATATTTATTCCAAGATTATGATGGTTCATTTACTCCCTTGCTCAACGTTCGATTCGAATGAATTGCCTCAAGGTCTTACCTTGAAGCAATTGATTATGCACAGAGAAATAATGAACACAAACATAAAAATAATACGTCACTCAAAAATAAACGAGGTAAAAGTATTATAAAACGAGGAAAACTATGCAATTCGAAATTTGATGTTGATGTTGTCGAATGTACATGCAAAATAATCCTGATGAAAATAAAATCATGCAGACTTGAAATGGATGATTGATGTTAATATGTAATATATAAAGTATTTAAAAAATAAGAAGAATATAATTGTATCTTAGACAATAAAATATTAACCTAATTGACATTCGATAGAGCTTTAGTAGCCATTCATATAGCCATTCATCTTTTCTCTTTCTTTCTCTCTCTGTCCTTCTTGCTCTCAGAGAGAGAGCGAGAGAGAGAGAGAGAGAGAGAGAGAGAAAGAGATAATTTACATAAATTGAATTCCGTGATTGCACGAAATTGTTTGAGAAAATGAGCGGGGGAAATCCAACGTTCTGATGGGTCTGCAGCAGAAGCAAAACGTAATATCAAATTTCAATTCACGGGAAGCATAGCGAATTGCGAGGTAATTGATCAGCACTAGTGGTTTTAATTATCCGTAGCAGCATAGCACGCGAGACGGGAATGGTGTCAATCTTAACAATTTTATCGTACTCAGTAACGCTGTAACGACCTTTCCGCACGATGCAATTAGAAATTTCGACCGAATTACGTTACGCGTTGCGAATAACCGGAAAGACTGGACCCTTAAGTTGACGAATTTTATCTAAGCGGAATCCCAAATGTCTGCATATATATATATACTTCTTTGTAATAAATTAAAATATATTCACCTCGTAAATTCGAATGGCAGGTTATTTGAAGGTTATTGTTTTTAACCCCAATGCTGCGATGAGAGAACCATTGATTGAACGACCCCGGGGTGTTTAGTTCTAAGCAATTAATTTGAGGAAAACAGCATTTCGGAGTCGAGTGAAAATATCGCGTCTGTTGGATGCTAACGAAGATATAGTTTCGAACAGTTCAAGACCATTTCTCCGTTTCTGTGCTCGTGAAAATTTTTGAATTTACGGGTTCGACGAAGAATGATAAATTCAAAAGTATTCGTTCATTTTCGCAATTGTGCTTGATCCCGAAATTTGCCGTTTGAAGTGTAAGTTGAAATCCAGCTGAACGCGTTGTCGTCGATTTTGACTAGTCGCATGATTTGTACGATCGAAATTAGGGTCATTTCATCTAGGACTCGGCTCGCGTGTCAGGACGAATCTCCGAACCGTCACAATTCATCCAATTCTCTGACGTGCAATTTCTGGGCGATGGGACATATTCAGATTTCCGTGTCTCGCATGGCTCAACCCTCGTCATGCGAAAACACCTGCCACCCCATTCAACCTCATCGATTTCCTCAAGCTAACCCGTTATAGCGAGAAAAAGTTGGGACGCGTCATACCAGAATATACGTATTCCAGCACTGTCACTGAACCTTTGGAGACAGGATGCTCGCTTCGATCAGATGAGAGTTTCTCTCTCTCTCTCTTTCTTTCTCTCTCTCTCTCTCTCGCTATCTCGGCTTTCCCTTTATTCCACCCCTTTCCTCTCGAACTCTAACTTCTCCTGCGGACGTATATAGTAAAGATATAAATTCCTTCGCTAAGCTCGGTGACCTCAATCGCTTCGCATTTCCCGTTTCCGGTTTTCGCGAATGCAAGATTCAAACATTGAAATTCCTTCGTGTAAGAGCATCCCATAGTACGCGCAAACTATATCCTGTTCAACGGTACTTTGCAGTGGCAGGTGCGACCGGATGGAGCTCGTTAGCATATATTGTAAGTTTTCGATCGAATTTTTATCGCACGCTCGAGTGACTCTCAGGACCTTTGAAACTATCTTTTTTTTCATCGTACTCCTTGAGTATATACAAAAGAATAATCATTTTTAGAAAATTACGAGATCAAGTTTTTTATTTTGTCATTTGATCTTATCGAATTTTCTCTTATCGTATAAAGTTAATCTTATCAGATGATAGCTTGCTTATTATTTTGTTCGCGGGCCTCCGCGATCTCGGAGTAACAATTCCTAAAATTGCATTCACATTTTTCATCGATTACGTATTTTTTGTTCTTTTTAACGTTGGAGAAAAAAATGCGGTTGACGCTTGCATCGTTGGAGCGCACCGACGTTTTCCTCGCAGTGCCGTTTCTCTATAAGTATCTAAAATCTATTTGTTTGCAATTCCCGTTGTAAAACTCCAAAAATCCAAAAAAATATTTGCATAATTTTCGCAGATCAAATCCGTCAAATAACGGTTAGGAAATTTACAAGGAAACATAATTTCTGTTTCATCGCAATGGTATAAATTTCATAACAATTAATATGAATATATATCTCGATATAAAATGTTCGAAACGTCAATTTAGAAAATACTTTTCAGAAGCTGAAAAAAGTATTTTCAAAGTACATTTGGTTGAACGTATTTTGTACCAATTTTCACTGACGTTTATTATTTCTATTAATTTTAACGATAGGATAAATGGATTTAAAAAAATGTATTGTCGAGTATCATTGCTCGAAGAAATATTCGCGCTTTTTGAGAGTTACTATAATCAAGCATGCAATTATTTTTTCAATGGGTGGCCCATAAATTTCGTCAACTCATTTTGTATTGTACCGCGTAATTGTTCGTTATTAAATGAATGAAGTCGAGAACGAGGACAATTACGGAGAATAATACACGGATTCATGGAACGGTTGAGGAAACGTTCTCGTAGTGATCCAGTTCTTCAGATATATCTCGAAAACGTAATTATGCGATTTTCTCTCAGTCTACACTTTTCCTTCTTGATTTCCTCGTCCTCTTGACAACGGAATCCAATAATGAAATTATATTCGTTTCATCGTAAAAGCACCGTATTGCGGTTACGACGTTTTCCCTGCGAATCTGGGGTATTATCCGCTTTTCCCTCTGGCCATCATCTGCCCTTTTCACTACGTATCTCGCGTGTTATAGCCGATGTAGCAAATTGCTTTCGTTTGCTTGTTCATGCATCGAATATCGAAACTGATTAGTGCAATTGTACCATGGCATTGCTCGACGGTACAATTGACGATTGAATGGAACAATGGTCAACCTAATTAAGCCCTTTATATTTAGTTAAATCGTATTTAAAGAGATAAAAAGGCGTAGGTATGAAAAAAATCAAATGAAAACATAATATACATAATATAATCAAAAATAAAATATTAAGTAATTGTATTTGCTAAGTGTAATCAAAAATATTCATTTTGATCCAAGCTGGAGGATATTTTTGTCAGAATACGATTATCTTTTTGCGATCGGGAGAATTGCGTTGATTCGATAAATTGATTACGAGCTAATCGAAATCCAATCGTCGATGTTGAAAATAATCATTTATGGGATTGCAGCTGTTAATTAACCAAAGTGAAATTTATGATAATTTCATAGAGCCAGTTTTCTCGTGCAAACCGTGTTCACGGCCGGTAACGCGACATTGAACTTGGTTAACGCGCGGCGAACTGAAATTCATTAGGCTAATTGTATCAACTGTAGTAAGTGATCGTACAGCTACGAATTGAATCGAAGATGCAGTGTGCTGTATTTAATTATTGTAACGACAGCGTTAATATTTAATTTATTCTCGTCTTTTTCGTATTTTCTTCGTTTGTCATCACGAATCAAGAGAAACCATATAATATTTACGTATTCACGAGCTGTCAACTAAAAGATGATAAAGTTGGATTACTGCAAATTATTCGTCGTTTCGTTCTTTCTTCGTCGCTAATGGTATATAAATAGGTTCATGGAAGTAAAATTTTACTTTTGCTTTTATCGCATCGTTATATCGAGTCTGAGTAAATAATAAGGTTATAAATTATACGACAACAAATCATAAAACTGCTCAATTATAAAACTCCTCAATTGAGAAAACATATCTTAACAGAGTTATTCCTAAATGGGGAAATAATAAATTAATCTTTAGAAATGTAACTTTTCCACTTTCAACAATATTAATAACTCTGTTAAGATATGTTTTCTCGATTGAGGAGTTTTATAATTGAGCAGTTTTATGATTTGTTTTCGTATAATTTATAATCTTATTATTTACTTAGACTATATTTATTACTATAAAATATTTTAGATTTCTTACCATGAATCACATTATAATTATGTCAATACAACAGTTAATATTTATGACTGTAAAACAATTTTTTGGCAGTAACTGTCGTGGAAATGAGCACGTATAGGTTAGGTGAACACTGTGTAAGCTCATGTACTCGAGAATTTACTGATCCGGCAAACAACCAGCGAAGACCAGGCGTGCACTACAAAGTGTACGCCTGATATATACCGGATCTGTTCCGGATGTACCGATTCTTGAGCACGGATGGGAGAAAGCAAAATGATCATGTCTTGATTATGTAAGCTTACCAAAGTCATGTTAAGGGCGCGTTCATGCGCAACCGGATGTTGTCCGGAACAATGTTGCCAGCCCAGACACGGAATTGGGGACTCCTGCTCCGGTGGACGTTCGGAATAGGTCAAGCATCTATTTTGCAGTGCCTACCTGATCTGTACTTGTTTTCCACCGAAGTGGCAGTTTCCGCTACCTATGTAGCAACGCAACATTGTTCAGGGCCACATCAGGTTGCTCGGAATGCGCTCGTAAGACTGGCTCTAGTAAGATTACGCATAATCAAGGCTCGATCAATTTGCCTTCTCACATCCGTAATTCGGATTCAGTGATCCAACCAATATCCGGTACCAATCAAGCCGATTCATATATGGAATACTGGGACGCATCTTGAACCTCGCTTGATTCGTAATCCGGCTGCCGAGGCAAAATTTCTAGTCGGGAATAGTCGAAGTCAAATTCTACGATATTGGTTTGACTGACGCCTTTTTAGCGTCTGCGCATTTCTTCCCATTGTGCAACGTAAAATTATCTTAATGCGTAATTTTTTAATTTAATTAATACGATATAGATCAGTTTGCCAGTATCAATAATTACCCGGAAACTTTATATTGAGTTTTTCAATGATGCCTGTTTAATTAATCACTAAATCTTTCACTATTTTATAAATTTATTGTCAAACGCAATAACGCAGTCTATTTGTTTGGAGCTTACTCTAATTAATCTGTTAATCCTAAATCTTGATAACATAATACTTAAGAAATCTGAAGCGAGTTAGTTCCATTCGTTTCGCAACCATTAACGTTTACAAAAGCTGTTTTCTTACAAGCGATCGTATTAAATAAATGAGGGGCTCAGAGTGCAGCTCGGGCGATCGCTGACGTTAAGCAGCGTCGGGAGATGCTGATACTTGGACAGGTGACGGCTTAGCCGCGCTTTGGCTGGCGCTTCGACCAGTGAGCGGAGGCCGAATTTATGAGGCTTTGGTGTATATAGTTTAACACAAAGTCTGTACACCAAGGAATCAGAAGAATACATGGTCGTCTAAACTGGTATCGGTTTTTCACAGTTTCTCCGTACCCTTGGCAAATGCGGTATAGTGTAGCTTAAGTCGGCTTACGCTACACTACGCAATGGAGACTAGGTTCCGGCGGGGTATTGAACAGGAAAGAAGATATGTGAAGCAGGGAAGAAATGTGAAGGAAATTTGAATAGGGAGAGAAGAAAGGGGACCGGTAAAAGTGCTAACAGCGCGTACCAGTGAGGAAGAAATAAATCAAATCAATTACGTTCAAATAAGTAAAAAATAATATTTCCATGGTTATCTTCTCATTTCTTAAATAAGAAATTAATAATAAAAAACATGTGTTTTATGATAGCTTGCGTATGCAATCCGTCTGGGCTCGTTTGGCTGTAGCTTTTAGCAGTTAAAAATAAAATAGTATCTTTCATTTATCTCTAGGTATTTTTCGTGATTGTATAGACTGGCTTGCGTTTCGAGATAGGTGCCAAGGGAATAATTGATTAAAAATTAAAGATTGATTTCCGGGTCATTACAAGTTCATTTAAGCCGACAGTTTTTTTCATTCGTGCGTTTTCTCTGACGGTTTTTTTCGCTGAGCTTTTATCGAGCATTCAACCATTGATATTCCGATGCTTTTCTTCCTGAAGGAATCGAAGCTGTTTTACGCTTCGCTTTATCTCAGTCTCTGTCACTGTTAGCCGTCCTCCCTACCTACCCATTTCCACCCAATGCATACCGAACTCTCTACGGTTACATCAACGAGATAAGTGGATCATGATAATGTGAAAAAAAAACATCTGTGAGAATGTCCCCGTTTCACGTGTGATGCCAATCGATCCTTTCAGACTCGAGAATCGTACAACCTCAATCACTGTACCAACCACGAATCACGCTGTTTTATATGGTTTCCGCGATGGTTTTGCGGTTTACCAATCGAGCTCATACCCCATACCCACCTGATATTTGCACTCGGTACATAGCGCATATATATACCGCGTAATCCGAGCGAACACAGCGAAATCTACTTACATCTGACCCCGCATGAAACATGCAAATGGATCATTGGTACGTGACTCGGTACTGGTTCCGATTATTTTCATTTTGCGCTATGTATCTCCACGACTTTGTCCCGAAATCCCTTCGCACACATGTCCAATCTTTCGTCATTTCAAAATTATTTTAAACCCGTTGTAATCGTAAAAAGTAGTATTTCGTAAGCTTATGAGTTTGGGTAGTGTAAACGTTTTTACTGATAAGTATGGATTCCTTACATAAGTTTCGGAAGCGTTCTTTTCTTTTGGAATTTCTGAGCAATTATGGATGATTGGTTTAAACAAAATATCCAGAAAAAAAAGGAAGATGCTGTGGAATGATTAACATTTCTGGGTAGTTTCAATGTAGAAAAGACTCCAATCGATAAGTGGAGGTATTTTACACACCTTCCAGCAGAGTTCCATCCTTACAACCTCTCTTATAATTATGGCTTATTTTTATAAATCAAATTCTATATTAGAGTGAGATGCTGGGGTAAAACTGCTAACTCTGAGTTGTGTAAAGGTTTTGGATGATAACTAGTGGATCCTGACGTGAGTTTCTGGTCTTTGGTAAGAATTCTGGTCTTTTGGACATCCTGGGCAATTGTGCATCATTGGTACAAACAAATGTACACAAAAAAGGGACATGCTATGGTATAGTTTTGACTTTTGGGTAGTAGAAAGAACGCGAATGATAACTGGCAGCCCCTTACCCAAAATACGAAATAGTTATGCTTGTCCAACCTTTATAATAATTATACCTCAGTATTAACCCATTTGCATCCAAGTGCGGTATAATCTGGGTTGGCAGCTTAATAATCCACGCTTGGAAGGAAATGGGTTAAATAAAAACGCATATATCTTTTCAGACACGAGAAAAAATACGTCTTACGTTTATATTTGCTATAACTACACTTTTATTGGTATGTCAATAAACTATAGTGAATTTTTCCACTCTGTTTCTTACCATGGGTATGTGGAACTACCATGATAGCCGCAGTGCGAATTCAAAATATCCTATGCTCGGATGTACCGATATACGTTTGTGTACGTATGTATATATATGTACGTCTACATAGTCTATTTTCGATTCCCGTTCGATAGTATACAGAGAGCCCATCGAGTCTATTTGTCGAAGGGCGAGTAACGGATCGGTACACATTGGTCGCATGCATCGAATAACCAACGAGTAAAAGCTCCCGTAGTGTACCGAGCTACCAGCGACTGCAATTGCAATCGGCAGTTATATCGGTGTCGCGCGTGGAAACACCATGAAAATATATCTGACGGACACGGTCCGTGTAGTAAACACAATCGATTCCATCGCGTTTCTTCGTACTGGACATCGCCGTTCGTGTGCTCCAAACAGCTCCCGCTTGTTTTACACGATCAAAGTTGCACTTTTGACACTCTGCGCACGCGCATTGACGCTCACGCGACAACGAGTCAAAATTCGATCCTTTTCGACAAATTTATTCGTCTCCGGTTATGCAACGCTAAAGTATTTTTTATTGAAAAGGGAAAAGTAGAGTCGTTCGGGGCAATTGTGCGCGCTTCGTAATTTGAAGGACCGTCAGGCTTGAGAGATGAGGATTGGAAACAAGAGAATTATACTATTCAGAGACGGCATTTATTCAACTAACGATTGCATTAAAAACCTTCAGAGAAAAACTTTATATTGATTAAAAAAAATATATTAATTGAGAATATTCAGAATGCGCTCATTTCACTTGTGCTGCAAGTAACTTTGCAACTTTTATACATTTTAAGGCTTTTAAACTTAAGGCCCACTTTATTTGTTTTTAAATACAAAAAAAACTGTGAATGTTGAAATAAAACAAAAATGCTCACTTAATCGTTTATTCAATAATCAACGTATTTTCAATCATTTTAATTCGGAAAACAAGCTTATTTTTAAAAACGTCTTCTGGGCCTTATTTAGATCACTGTTCCTAATAAGGCCATACCCGTTGTAGCTTCGTACAAAAAAAATATATAATCTTTAATTTTAAACTTCTATTTTGATAACACCATGAATAGTGCTGATAACCCACTACATAAGGGAGATTGGGCCCAAAGTAGGCACCTTAAGAGACATTTGCAAAAAAATTGGTTTAAAACTTAGCTACTTAGCTCAGCTTAGCTTTTTTCTCCCAAAAGGTTCATTACTAAATGCTTTTGAATAGAGCATGGTTTGATTGATAAAAAACCGAAAAACCGAACACTTATAAGCCAATTACGAAACTTCTACGAATGCCCGCTTTGTTTAAGGAGGGAGCTAAAGCGGGAGGTAACTAAAGGGACCTAAAGCGAGCCCTTGTTTAGGGCAAAGCCGGCATGGGTAAATTTTAACCATATATTACAAAATCATTAGAAAAGTCACAGCCATACTCTGCCTCCAGATTAAGTGGAATAAAGGAAACAATCTTGATCAAGATATGTATTTCAACAAAATTAGCAGCAATAATGTCAGAATTTTAATATTGGCAGATAAACTTCATAGAACTTCTTACTCATTACGAACAAAATATCTTCTTACTCATTGAATATATTTTTATTTATTAAGAACGCAGATCTTTTAACAAATTTAATAACGACAATATTCATTCATTCATTTTAACTACATAATCATTAACTTTTCTTAATCTAATCACACTTTCGAGTTACATAAGGAGTATTTTTGGCGTATATACAAATTACCTACTTAACGAAAAATAAAATTAAAAAAAATCTTGTTGCTATGTTTTTGACAGGTTGCCCTAACTCTTGCACTTCAAGTGCTTGCCGCATGGTTGAGGGGGTTTATGAGGCTTGCAAAGTTTTTATTTTGTATTTATTTACCATCCAAAAAGAAAAATTAAAAAAAACTATAGCAATTTATATTTTGATATAGTGAATGGGCAAAGCGGTCATGGGCCCGCTTTACCCTGCCCGCTTTATCCTTTTTGACTCTTGCAATATTCAAACAAAATTTCACTTCAAAATGTTAAAGCACGTGGTATTTAGTTCAACCAGCTTATAGCCAGATAATCACTTAATAATTGAAATGTATTGATTATGGCATTGTAAACACCAAAAAAATGAGAACACCTGATACATATCTTACAATATTTTCGAAAAACCCGCCTAAAACATTTTTTTTATCGCAACTCGTGGTGGCGTTCTCAGAGGCGAACTCGACGAATGATGCGAGGTGTGCGAGCCGTGGGGATTACTGTCACATGTTTACGAGCGCGCGCTTTTTAAAAATGGTGATATTAACGAGAGTACCCGCTTTAGGCACGGTGCCCTCTTTAGACCCATCTCCTCTATAATTAGAATAAAGATTCACTGAGTAATACTGAAAATGAAAACATTTTTTGTTTTTGAAAGTTTATATACGTCGAAATTTAAGAAACGTCTAAGTGTGATCGCATGCTCAGCCGTTTATCGAATGCAAATTTGTTTGGGTTCGCCACAGCGCGGTGGTTGCTATGGCAATTGCGGACATTCAAAGTTACACACTCAACGATCAGAGCTCAATATTTTGACTTTGTAGTTTTGGATATTTAAAACATGGGCTTTATTAGGCACTGGGCCTTACATGGATTAGGTACCTTATATATTTCGAAAGTATAAATAATAACTTATACGTTTTTAAATGGTATAAATGTTCTAACAAATGAAACTCGTAAACAGTTAAGCAAATTATGGAAACAGAGCTTGTAAACCTTCTGAATAGGTTATAATAATAGACTGGAAAAACTCTAAATAATCACGCAATAAACTCAAAGTCTTCATCGATCATCAAGATAAAACGAATTCTTAGTATAAATTAAATTAATCCGAATTTAGGTGTCACGCTCTTTGCCATGGCAGAAAAATTTACTTCGCGATCACCTGTTTTCCCATTTTTAATAAGAAAACAAAATGAATTTTCAAATCTAACCCAAACCAGTGTTGTCACGTTAGGAGCCAGTCTTGTCACGTTAGGAGATAAAGGGGATGCGCGCACTTGTCTACTGCATTTAGCCATCCTCAGTGACTCCAGTCCTTTGGTTGGTACGGATTTTGCGAACGAAAATTTCATTCGTCCCAAAATCAAATGAAAATTTTTTTGTTTGTGAATTATGCATTAAAATAAATTCATAAGGATAAGGTGCATCGTGTTTCAATAGATAGAGTTTACCTTAGAAGATATTAGGCAATACGAGAATACAGAGAGGATCGATTCAGTGAACTTCTGAAGCCCGAAGAGTTTGTAAGCAGTTGAGAATATCGAAACACGTCGAACTTCTGAAGTTCGGTGAACCGATGTTATAGTAATTATCTGTAATGATACTTTGAACGCAAGTCAATTTCGGGCCCTGTGTTCTTGATCATTGTTCATAGGATACATGAGTACCTAAATAGCACAAATATCACTTATTACGTAATAACCTATACGTATTATTATAAATATAGGGTTGAAGTTCATGTAAATAACAACTATTGTTATAAAATACATTATCACTGACTCTATTAATTTACTGTATTATTGCTAATTAAAGTAAGTAAACTAATGATTAATTAATAATTATTTATTTATTGCAATTTGTAAAAAATGTGTGATATTTGTGAATATAGTTTCTAATGAAAAAGTAATTGTTTAAATAATGATTACGTTATTATTAGTAATTAGTCATAACAATCGTGGGATTGAAAAAAAAAGATTAAAGTTGTAAAAATCAGTAAAGGATAAAAATCATCAATGTCAGAACGATTGGTAAATCGTAAAAAATTGTTGAAGTTGAAAAAATGATTGAAGTTGCAAAAATCTTTAAATCGCAAAAATTGTTGGACGTTAAATATGATCGTTAATAGCGTTAAATATAAATACAGTTATATTGTTCATATGAGTATAACGATTTTAGGTATGTAACCATTATTGCCATTGACGATTTTTTTTGCAACTTTAATCTTTTTTGTAGCTTTAACGTTTTTCTAACGATTTTACCGATTCTTCCGATACTATTGACTTTTTTCGATTAAGAAGTTGTCGAAATTTTAATAATTTTTTAAAATCCAACGATTTTTATGACTAATGATATTTATATATTAATTTTTCCTTGCATAAAGAGATCCTGTTCCTGTTCATTTTGTGTTCCACGCTGTGCCCCGTTAGCCCAAACCCGTCACTCATAATATAATCTCTCTCTCTCTCTCTCTCTCTTGGCTGGTGTCGTAAGCCTTGGTATTAAGTTATACAGGAAGGTATACGTAGCGCGCGGCAAAACCGATTTTCCACACAACGGTCGAAAGCCGATTTGTCGGTTGTCACATTAATCCTAACATCAGAAATATTTATAGCCATCTACATAATTAATATTTTGATATTAAATTCTCACGTTGCATTTAAAGTGCTAAATTTGTTCGTCCGCTTCGTATCACAGAGAATTTTTTAATTAGGAAGTTGCGTGTACAAGAGTTTGTCATCAGCAAAAAAAATCAAAGCCACGAAAACGTTAAAGTCCTAACGCAAATTGTTTGGGTCAAATTGTTTGTCAAAATTGTTACAATCGCAAACATCGTTGAAATTGTATGAATTATTAATTGGGAAACATAATAATAAAGATCAAGTTGTAAGAATCAGTAAACCATAAAAATCGTAGAAGTGTAAAAATTGATTAAAATTGCAAAAATTATTGATGCATCGAAATGATGGAGGATAAAAAATTATTATAATTGGAAAAATAATTAAACATAAAAAATACTTAGTTTCTGAAAATCTTCAAACGCGAGAATCGATAATGCAGTAAAAATAATAAATAATAAATCGTTAAAAGCATCAAAATTGTTCCGTAAAACTCGCTAGAACATCAAAAGTGGTAAAACTGGTGAAAAATCGTGAAAAGCGTGGAAGTGATTACGAATTGAATACTTTTCTGTCGACGCAGTGCTATTAGGAAGTCCTCGGGAATAAATACGAATTTCCAATACTTTAGTTCAACAGATAAATCCGTTTGTTACCAGGGCGGATGAAGAGACATTAGGTTGAAGATAACACGCACCGAGCTGTACGTGAAAAAGTTTCATTACTTATATTTATATGATGCCGAAAAAACGGTTGCTATTGGTGACGACACGATGATTAATACTTCAGGGATGGGAGATCGAAAAATCCAAGCGCAGAGTTTGTATTCACCGCATCTCGTCAACAGTATCAGCCGATTTGGATCGGTGTGCCGCGATACGGCGACGAGCAAACGAACACTTTAATTAAATCGTACCCGTTCGAGTTTTCAAGACACGCTGAGCCATAGTGACAGGATTGGTGCAACACGATTTCGAATGTTCCGCTGAAACGCCGTGACGTTGCGAACCTTCAGCGATCGAATGCAGTGTGTGTGCATGTGTGTGTATGTCTGTACAGACTTTGTAATAATAGCGGGCTTTTATCGAAGCGTTATTCACCCCTGAGTAAACGAAAACACAAATACACATATAAATATTTGATATCATCTTCAGATAAACCCCTCTCTGTGCATTTATATCATATATACGCAGAAATATATTTATATTCATGAGGGACGTGGGATGGAGTTCACTTCGAATTGATCTAATAACTTTTCGTTTTCCGGGCAGAAAACAATGTTATAAACTGCGATTTAAGGGCAAAGCCATCAACGGTATTCCAGCATTTGGTATACGGATCTGGAGTATCGTTGGCAAGGCAATGAAACAAAAAAAAAACTCTTCTTTCCTCGTATCACCCAATTTTCTGCTCGCGAAATCGAGACCACGAAAACCTCATACTTCAGGATGGTCGTTAAAAGTCACGTTATTGGCAAACCGAATACTGAATTTTCGATATCGTTAAAACAGAAAAAGCCTCGAAAATAGAAAAGAATTTCGTTTTACCACGTTGAGATCAAGCGCACATCGCAGTTGTGTAGGTAGAAATAAAAGTGTTTGAAAGCGTATATTTTATTCGCTTTGTCTCCGAGCCACCTTCTCTACGGGCTACTCACACGAGTGAACCAAACGCGAGTTTCATTCGAAGGCTGCGCATCGAGCACACGCCATCATATAATTTACCTCGCGTACACATTTAAATATACACGAACCAAAGAGAAACGAAGTAAAGCTGCGTGTTAATATTGGGTGCAAAGGGAGCTTTGGCAAAAGCTAAAACGATTAATATTATTATAGAACGTGTAATTGCTAGTACGCGCAGGGACTATTAGCGCACAATAAAGGGACCCCGATGGAAAGGGGAAACAGTGGGGATACGCGGGCACGGGTGGTGGAACACAGCCAAGTGAGATAACGAAGGGAGGCATGGAGAAATAAGCTTCATGGCGTTATCAGAAACGTCTCCCTTTCTACCTCGCCTCTCCCTGTATCTCTCTCCCTTGTTCTACATCTCTGTATCTCTTTTTCCCTTGCCCCATTTTCCTCGCTTTCAACCCCTTTTCCTACACCCCCATAAACATTTCACGCTACACGTACCCCTGTGGAACGTTGCATAACGGGTCAAAAAAAGTAATATTTGAGCCAACAATACACCCTCGAAGACCTCGATGCATATCTCGAGCCTTAAATCTCGGGTAAATGGCAATGGTGGGGCGCGACAACGAGAAAGCCAATGTTACCCTTTTCCCTCCCGCTCTTGGGATATATTAAATCCGATATACATATATATATATATAGATCGTAAAAGCGAGAGCTTTCGCGTATGGGCAACTACCCCGTGCTTTCGAATCAAAGAAATGTACGTCTTTTATTTTTAAATATCGTACGATCACGAATTTAGTTATTACGTCGCTACAGTATGTTTTTTTTCATACTGGTGACGTGCAGGTAATGTGTTCCAGCATACCCGCTTAAAAACGCAAACAAGATTGTTGGCTACTCAAACGGGGAGGTCGTATCATTGCAATGGGGATTTATTTTAGATTCGCTCACTTGTCATTCCGATCGCCCTGTTATTCTGAGTTACTGTTATTGTGAAACTTTTTTGGCATGTTTTCTATATATTCTGCAATTTAAATCTACATAAGAATGTGATTACAAGAAACGATCTTTTAACGAAAAAAAAATCGTTGATTTTAAAACCTCGATAACTTCATAGATGGAATGTTCGGGGTCCTCTTATAGAGAAAACGTGGTGGTCATGCTGACATTTAGGATTATTAATGTTTTGCAATTAGAGAAATGTAGGATAAGAAAAAAAGACTATGGCATTGACAGCAAGTACCTGTGTTGAAAGAGAGTATAGTTCGAGTTATGTAGGAGACAGGGAATAGCGCGAAATATGGTGAATTATAGGGTGAATTACACATGCGCGGGCCCGGGAAAATTGTGGAAAACCCGTGTTGGTGCTTTTGATAATTCGATGGGACTTTTAATTGGAATATCTACACTGAGGTCGCAAAAATATTAGTCTGGTGATGCGCCAGTCTGTGCGCGGCTATACGTTCTACCGCTCCGAGTATTGGTCATAAGCAAACCGAATACTGAACGTGAATCACGGCGGGAATTCCGACTGCGTATCGAGCGGTGTCAGTTAATTTAATAAAATTATATCTTATATAATAAATATGTTAATTCGATGCAAATGTATTCAATTAAATCAACACATTCCTTTCGAATTAATTAAATAAATTTATACAGCTGTTCACTTTGGTTGATCGCGAAGAGCTACGCGGTTCTTTTTAAGCTCGTGCATATACTCGCGTCACCGTAGCGCATCAGACTTGATACAGCAGTGGAAACATATTCAACACGGGACATCAGAAATTGTCGGCAGAAAAGCCCGACGAGAATGCGCGACGTGCCGTCGTGTGCCACTTTGGGAGTAAAGGATGCGCGAAAAGTCGAGCAGGCGTATAACGAATAGCCCCCAGGATACGTGTTGTCATGCAACCTCTGGTGAAAAGGACCAGAGAGGAATATAAAGTCGATCTCGAGCCCGTATCTCGCGTACGTGTGTTTATATATATGTATATATACATGTGCACATACGCGCCATGTATATGTGGGGAACAACGACACTTCGCGAACGAAAGGGCGCAATTCGAATTGAATTATGCAGCTACAGCGGGTGGGTTAGGCGTTTTTTATTCGTGGACAGTTTATTCGTGCGTATATGCGTGTATCCATGTGCACACAAGAGATAACTACGATAAAATTGTTTGCTCGGAATTACTAAACGCAGCACGGATGCGTCTGCATGTACACGCCTGAGTTGCGTTCCCATCACACAATATATTTTCAGCGGCAAAACTTGCCTGCAATCTCAATTGCGTGTGTATATATACAAGGGAAAAAGATGCTTTCGACGTCATTGTAGTTTGGGGACCGTGGTCCTCGTAGTGACGAATCGTCGGTATTCTCAACGTAACACAGAAACCGCAGTGATCGAAATAAACTCCAAAGAAATTTAACCATTCTTGCATGAAGACCTATTTTGCCCACAGAACGAAGTATTCGTCTCTGAAGAAAAGTCACCAAGACCAGTTTGAGAAAAGCTGGATAGCCGATAGCCAACGGTACGTAGGTAGATAAAGGCTTCGAACTTTTCCGTCTCCAGCATACGTGCACACGTGACGTCCCTTCGCCAACGCAAAGATGTTTACTGCAGGCATCTTTTGCTCCGCAGCTACACAGCAGCTGAGATTTCGGTCCGCACGAGTTATGTGTTGGGTTATACGTATATCTCCGCTAAGCAAACGGAGCCAAGACCCGACCATAACTTTTGACCTGTACCGTATCGCCGTACGAGTTCTCGCAAATTTGTCAGCAACTACGTCCGGTCGAAAGGTTTACAGTACTGTTTTTTTGTTTCTCAGGATTTTTTATTACCCAGGTACAAAGATCTGTTCCAAAGAATATGATTTAGGATGGACGTCTCGATTTGGTCCAAGTTGTGAACACAGATGTACCTAACTGACCCGACCAATAGCAGTCTTCGTCCAATATTCCCTATATTTGTTTATACATCAACCTCCATCGTTCCCGTAGAAAGATCTACTCGAAACACTTCTGTGGCAAGTACACGGTGTCTTTGTACTCCCCAAACCAACTGGGATCGAAGACCCATCAATTCGAGAAACTCGAGAGGGATCTACCGGGCGAAGAGTAGACTCGTTCTCCGATACACGTTTCTCGATATACAGTATCGACTATAGTTGAACGTTGGGAGCCCTACGGATGTAGGAACACTTTATTGGATTCTGCGATTGGTTTGGGGTAGCCATCGGATCAAGAATTCATGAATATTCCTTGACCGGAAGTGCTTTGTCCATCCTTTTCTCTATCTAGCCCCAGCCGCTCTTGCTTAACCATTGATTGCTCCGGGATCGGAGATCGTGGCTTACGGTCCCGATTAGTTCGTAGGCTCGTGTATCTGTACGTGGATGTCCATGGGTAACTCTTACCCTGAGTATTGTGTATCGCGGCAATGTATATACTTGGATTTTACGTATCTGTGTCGTAGGTTGTACCTCACCGTGGGTAAACGTGGCGAAGAAGGGTTGCCGGAGTACAGGTTTCGAGATCACATATAGGACTATTTGTAAACATATATTCGTGTACAAAGTATACACTGAATCCTCCAACGTTGCAATATAAACCTCTAGTGTATGCGAGGGAGTTCGACGTATTGCACCCCCGTATAGTATATTTGAGGCGTTGAGTACCGTCGCGACTGTCGGCAACTCTACATTCAACGACCGTTGCGACATCCGGTCTCATTTGCGTATATGTCTACTAACGAGTTAGGCATTCGGCCATCCGTTCTTGCTCTCCCACTCTTCATGTTTCCTCCTCTCTCTCAATCTCTCTTTGACATCTCTCTCTCTCTCTCTCTTTTTTCCCTTGCTACCGATCTCTCTCCCACTTTTGCTAGTTTAATGTTGTTCACGATCGCTGCCGCCTACAACTCTTCCCTTCTCTCCCTCTCTCTCCCTTTCTCTCTATCTCACTTTAGAGTTTGACATCACTCATGTTCATAGCTCCTGGGACCTGATGTAGTACATCTACTCATATCCATGCTTAATCTTCCAAAAGCCACGTTTGCTTTCTCCACTTCCAACAACATCAAATTCGAAAATGAATCAATTGATTCGTATCCGTTTCCTGCGTCAGAGAATTAATTCGATAGTTTTTTTTTTGCTTTCCTTCGTGATAACTCAATTATTCAAGTATGATGCATCGCCCGCAGTATAACGGTTCGAACAAGATACTTCAGGAATTCGTTCGAGTGATGAATTACTTTTCCTCAAGTCTCTAACTCTCAACAGTGATTCATTGTTCCGTTTTCTCCGTGGGAAAGTGCATACCGAATTTCAAAGATTTTTGGTATAATCTCCGAAAATATAATTAGTGTCTTCAGTAAGTGCAAAATGTATATATTTACCAGCTATTAACACAGTTACAGCGGGGAAAACAATCTACCTGTACTTCTTGAATCGAAATATTGATCTCACAGCTTAAAGCTTGATCAGGCTGGCTTTAAGACCCAGATCGAAATACCGTAGTACAGCACATACAATTAGTATCGGATATCCATCAGATCAATCTATTGGTAGAACAGGAGTAATATAAGGTACTTTAATCACGCCCAAGTGAGGTATTCTATATATCGTCGTAATATTGAGCCCATTACTGCCGCGTCATTGCGCCCCTGATCGGTGAGGTATGTCCACCGGATCATAGCCGTCATGTTACACCACGCTCGATCTGTTCCGGATCTTGACGGAATCAGTGGAACCGTAGTATAGCAGTAATAAAGCTACTATGCTTCTGTTTCATCAGGGTTCTCGTAAGAAGCCTTCAGCTGACCCGGCTGTTATTCGTTTACGCCCAATGGTCCCGAAAAAGGTTAAGTAGGTACGTCCATATCCATGTTACGAGATTGCCTAGTCTACGTCGGATATTTACCCGAGCAACCAAACTTGGAAGAACGGATGCGTGGGCGCCTAATCGTATTCTCTAGACTTCCTCCTAACAAAATTTCTACTCGGGTTAAAGCGTGAAAAAATAACACGCCTAAAGCGTGTAAAATAACGTACTTAAAGAACGTAATAACGCATTTCATTCTGCGGTAATGTGCGGTGCCGTAATTTCGCAAAAGTTCAAACCATCGGGGGATTGGAAAATTCGAGAAAAAAATAATTGGAAAAGGTAACGTCTGGCTAACGAAGTATTGTCGACGCATGTCAGCGCAGGGCCATGAAGTTTTTAAGGTTTTCGTGTTTCATTAATCCGTATCTCTATTTCTGTTTCTCGTTGACTGAATAAAACCCGTAGGATAATCCTACTTTTGCCGTAGGCTCGACGTTTATAATTCATTTCGTACAGTGCCGTAGTCTATCGGCGCGAGGTCACATCGGCCGCCATGAACTCCCCGATATCGCGGCAAACCGCGACTGAACGTTTCACAGGCCAGCGCACGCGATTAGCCTCTCGAAATTCCTCTATCCTTTCCGCCCGCTTCCTTTCCACTTTGTTTTTCTTGCAAATTTTCCCGATTTTTTGTTCTCTCCCAACATCGAAGCCCTGGGAGCAATTGGACCAAACCCCAATATTTTACTGAGGACAGGCAACGCGTTAGCCGGCCGGACATTTCAACCGCGACCATACCAAACGCTTTTATTAATTGGGTCCTCTATCGTTTATTCTGCACGCCGCCCATCGAAACTTCCCATTCCTCCACCCTTCGACCCGGCCCCACTTCTTTTCGATCCTCCACTCTCGTTCGTGTGTTCGTGCAGCACGTATGGAAATTCTTTCCTTCCCTTCTATTCGCCAACGATCACAATGCCCCGCGTACTCTCTCCTATAGGAAACGGAATGGCTATCGAATCGGTCGACTCCCGATACGAAATTGCTAAACTTGAGCGAGTTACGAAACGGAATTTTCCGAAAATTTCCCTCTTAAATCACCCGAAGTTTCGCAGTAAATTTTTCAATGTCGTTACCTCCGCGAGGTTTCCGGATACCCTCGGTCGCGCTTGACGGCGACGACGTTCGAACCCGTTTCATCAAATTTTCCGCTGGTGAGGAAAATCAGCCTCGTTCAGAATATTGTTGCATAGGTATATACACATATATATATTGTTTTTATTTTCTTCACTTCCAACGTATATTCTTTCAGTTTTTTACGACCCATGCAAAATTGAACCTCTTTTCCGAACACTTCCTACCTGCATTTCGTTGACCGAGCTCATCATTATTAAATATATATATATGTAAAATATATATATATTTTTTTACATTTTCGGTTTTCCTCGTACGTGTTTGTATTTTTAGAACATCGAACAAGATCCAATTGGAGTTTACCGAAGCAAAAGTGGTAACCGAAATCATTCAGTTTCTTCAGATGTTCCTTCGGACCGGAACTTTTGCGAGTTCATTCCTTTCGCTTTTTATTTAACATTCATCGTTTCACTATATTTGAAATTCTGAATTCAAAATACGAATTATTTTTACTACTGCTGTATTTACGCTCGAGAGCTCAGATAAACTAGCGAAAACCTGCGATCTTTCGAAGCAGCTGTATTTTCCTGAATTTTCTCCACCATTGGAAATGCTCCAAAATACACATAGAATGAGTAAATAAAGGTGTTTGTAGAGCTCACACGAAATTGTTTCTAGTTCAACGTAAAATTTTTCTTTACTAATTTATTTATTTTTGTTTCGGCCTTTTTGTTCGTATTTAACGATTTTTTTTCCCAAAAGATAACTCGTGTATTTACGATAAAACTATCGAATACAAAAATTAGCCAAAGCATCCAATTTCTTCCAAAGGCTGATTTGAATTTGTTTTTCAATTTCTTACGTTCAGAATGATAAAAAATAATACTTCGAGTATTAGTTGCAAATAGCTCGATGAAAACTTGAAAATACTTTTTCACTCTTTTCGTAGCCCAAACTCGCCCAAAAAAACTTTCAATTTAAAAACGATACATTATTTTCGTTGGATCTCAGCAGTGAAAATTTCAACGTCATTCTACGTCGCACTTGCTCCCACGTCGAAATTCTTAACAGTAATAAAAAAAATAATTAACGGACGCCAAAACGCAAGAAAAAACGTATCATCTCAGACTTGAACCACGCTGTAGCCATTCATCATCACTATTGGAAGCTGTTCCGTACAGAGACTGTTCGCATAACAATAGCGGGGATTGGCAAGGCTATCGATATTGGCAAGGCTATTGTTCCCTACGTTAGGTAAAATTATCTCTGCATAACGAGGGCACAAAGCCAATCACCAAGCTTCGCACACCACTACTCTCCAACTACATATTGAAGACAATTACATCCTAACATTGACAGATTAATAAAACATGTCGAAAATTTTTGGAATATAATCTTTTAAGTGACGGTAATAATGGTCTTCTATTATTATTTCGTGTTTGATTTACGTAATTTAATTAACAATAAACATATGAAAGAACAAAAATATAAATATTTGTTTTACTTAATGAACTTCGAAATAGGAAGTCTCAGATAAAACTATGGTCATTTCCCATCGAATTATCATACTAATTAATTGCAGTTTAATCGTCAGCGGAAACGATCCTTAGAAATGTCGAGTTCTCCTAACGTGGCTTCTGGGGTTTAACGATGTATCGATAGTTCTCTTGTAGCTAATGTGAAAAAATTGATAAAAATACAATTATCAAAAAGCCGTTAAAGCACGTCCTCAAAATGCGGGTAGAACGAGATTCGGACGCGTCTAATGACTTCAACGTATTCGTGTGCATCATGGTAAAGTTGGTTAGTCAATTTTAGTGTGCCCGGCTTTGCCTGGAACAGGATGGTTTCTCGTTGTTGCACCGTTTTCCCACCGCACGCTGCACTTCCGTGGTCTACACAGTTCGACGCAGCGAACTATGTGTATATATAACAGAGGTTTCGGAAACTCTGCGGCCCGTCATATTGCCCGAGTGTTTTACCTCGATAATGCTCGCCAACCAAAAGCTCGTTATGCCGTTTCGCCTCCTCGAAGTGAGAGCCGTATTTTGCCATGCTCTCGATGGAAGCTCGAACTGCACGCTTCATATATTCCATTGTACACGATACAACAAACCGGTCCTAAACGTGCCGCTGCACGTGATATATATCGTCCAAGAACCTATATCTAGTTGCAGTATTTTCTTCCCCGATACCCGCATTTATCGGATACTTATCCTAGAACGTCTTCCGTTCGAAATAGAGGAATTTCTGCTTTTTGGATTTTTCGATTAATGAGCCGTATCGATGTTACTGCTATGTGTTCAAACGAGAAACGAAATGGTCGCAAAGCTCGTTAGAAACACAAGCATGTTCACCTTAGGAACAAAAAAATTTGCTAAGGTTTCTCTGAGATAAACTTCACGAAACAATACTAAAAATGTAATTTTGAATTTTCTTCGAATTTACGAAGTCAGCCAAGATAATACTGCGTTCGATAAAACTTTCCTCGCATTCAAACATTTTTTAAATCACAAACCAAAAATAATATGTTTTATCAGAAAGTTGCGCCATAAAAATGCTAATAACGTACATCACGATGATTGAAGATAATCGAGAGACATCGGAACATTGAGAACGTTAGAAAACGAGGATATGAAAAGAAAATCAACGTTTTCAAAAAGCAAGAAAATCTATTTAGAACAAAGTAAACGTTGAACGAATCAACAAACTCCGACGTGTCTCTAAAAAAGTCCACAGAAGAAATACTATGAATGATTAAATCTTTTAACTTTTAACAAAAACTTCGAAATACACGTTGCCAAGACAAAACAAAAAAATCTTCCGTTTCGCGTGAAATTCCCGATAAAAATACCCGAAAAGCGAAAAATCAATCGTTTCCCAAATCCTGTTGGCAACGTTCGCGGATACGGCTTCCGGTTTATCAGCCGATGGGCCGGATGGTTGTTGGATGTATATATACCTCGAGGAAATTCCGCGTGTGCGCGGTCGTTCGTGCGTGCTGTTGGATTGGCTTCGCCGCTGCTTTCGTACTCCCGGTGCTGATTTCAAGGCAGCGTTAAAGTTTCACAGTCGCGGTAACCGACCAACTTGCTGAATCTTTACGTTCGATCTTTACCAGGGGAAGTCAAGAATCGAGAAAACTCCCGGTACTATTGGGTTTTCTATTAGCGATTAGTACCGTATTTGGCCAAGTCGTTTTATTTTTTCCGATAGGATTTCGCTCGAACTACTTTTTCTTTCACGTGAAAGATTCTTTCGGAATTCACTCAGCGTAGAGACGGCAAGAGGGCCGCCTTGCTCCTATACAAATATTCTTGTTAATTTTTCTATTCGTGCATTCGTGTTTGTTTTTTTTTCCAATCGTATCAAATTTCTCTGCTGCAGCACTCCAACGTTTACGCGGAACGTGGGGTATAGCTTTATGTTATCGGTATTCGCTTTCAGCTCACAATTTCCTTCTTCTGCTTTCTCTCTCTCTCTCTCTCTCTCTCTCTCTCTCTCTCTCTCTCTCTTTCTCCCCATCTGTCGATACTATACCTACAGGCAGTCACGTGAGGATGCTATGCGTATCTGTATATGTATATACAGGGTGTCTGGAGAAATGACGTTCAAAGGTAACAATTATACGCGTTATATTGAGGGGTATTTAAATAAGTCCTATGGATGTTCAGCAATGTTCAGTTATTTAGGAAGTTGAATATTTAAAACGATTTTGTTTAATGTGATTTTTCATTTACTTCAATTTGAATTTCTGTCTCTTTTGTTTTGGTGATGATTATTTGCTATTATTGTTAAATGCCACTTAAACGTAACGGTTTTCCTAGGTCTTTTGAAACATAACTGAAATTCAGTCGAAAGTTTAAAACTGTTATTGATGAGCAAAGGTTAAAACGTTCACGAAAAAAAAAAAATATTTAAAAGGGCGCCGATACATAGGGCTGATTCAAGTACCTCTCAATATTAGACGTCAAAATTTTACCTTTGTACGCCTCTTCCCCGGACGCCTTGTATATGAAAATATTTAATAAAATATCGAAAAACTGCAATGTCCACGATATCCATTTCTCCCAATATTTGACTCGATAGGTCTTTCCAATCCTCATTCTCCCACATGTGACCGCTTTTCCCTTCGGTTCAAATGTATTTGATATACCGGTCACGTGTAAATTGTAAACGCACTTAGAGACCTGCTAGCTCACCACCGTTTCTCTTCACCCAGTAACGTTGCAAAGAAAGGAGTATGCGCGGGGGTGACACAACGGGAGTGAGAGGTTGCCAAGAGAGAGAGAGATCGAGATAGGAAGAAAAAACGGGAGGGCGACGGATGAGGGTGCGAGGCTGAGATTATCAGGAGCGACTCACGGGAGCCTTGTCGGTAGCTTGAGTTCTCATGGAGCGTATAAAACTCTCGGAACCATTAGACTCTCGTGGGACATAGAAAAAAAATAATAGAAAAAAAATTTTTTTTAAAGCTATGATTTAAAAAAATACACTCACTCTACGTTCTACCGTTTAATTCCCGTTTACTTTCAACTCTTCACTCTTTCTTTCTCTGGCTCTCGCTATTATTATTATTACTTTTTCGGTTTATACAGTTTATGCGAATTTTTCTTATTATTTTATTTGCTGGTGTATTAATTGTTTTTTTGTCCAAAAGTGTAACTAGGGCGTAATAAATTCTATCATCATCATCATCATCTATCGTCGCGAAGAGAGTTTGCCTGTATATTATTTTCGTTCGCGTTATTATTTGCCCTGACATCTCTTGAACATGGCTTGAACGTCCACCAGTTTCGTTAAAAACTCGTCCCGCATTTATTAATATTTTTGAAGGGAGAACTTTGAATGCAATTTTGAAACGTCACAGAAAGAGTGTTCTTCGACGAATTAAGGATTAGCCACGTAGTGACGTAGAAAAAGAAGAAAAAAAGATGCAAAGCCGGAGAAAAGTATGACACGAAACAGCCGGGGAAATTTATGTCAAGGGAGAGGGAGAAAAACGAGAAGATGGCACGTTTGAAGTAGTGCGGAGAGCGCTCGTTGCTATTTTTTATCCGGGCGAGGGCGAGCGCATTTAACCCGATTTATTACACCGATGCACACGGAAAAATGTGAACGAGATTTAGCCAAGAAAATGCAACCGTGAAACGCGAATGCATTGGAACCACATAGTGGAAGTATATTTCCACTTCTATAGAATACTCAAAGTACTTACTTCAAAATTCTCGCCTGACTAAACATAAGTCTATATCACTGGCGAAGCGATATTCCCGTTTTTCTCGCACTGTCACGACTTTCATACTTACTGAAATCTCTCCTTGATTGCTTCATCACCGACAATGAACGTTATTTCCAGATGTATCGGTTTTTATTAAAATTATTGTAGTTTTTTTACAAGACAGAATATGTTTATGGAAGTAAGTGTATGTGGCATAAAACGAACACATTTAACGCGCAAATATGCCCAAGTGAGGGCAGCGTTATTAAGCGTAACACTTTATCAAAAAGCTCGTAAAGGAACGCTAAACTCGTTTTATGACACATAGTGCGACCCAACTAATTACGGCTTATTATCGAACTACTTCGGCTGATTTAGCTCAATCGGTCCGCCGATTTAGCCGAACCGGCTAAATAACTGCGAAATATTTCATTTTAATCGATGCTCAATACTGAGAAATGTAAACCTGCATCAGTAGATATATCGAAATAAAAAAATGTGCCAACGATAGATGTTGGTTTTGAGTGACAAATTATTTGGTGAAAAAAAGTGTATTCACATTTGAAAAAAACATGCCGGCGATTTTAACGCTGCCGTTTTGAATTTTGAGTCAACCAACATTTTTTTTTTTAAACGTTTCTTTCTAACCCCTAAAAGTTGTTATACAAGTATATTTGACCCGAGCAATGTTTTCCGAGAAGAATCAGGTGTTAGATTGAAATGTGACACCTGGTATATGCAAAAGTATAAAAACCATACAACGTTATTCCACGGTCAAATGGCATCGGAAAAATATTTATTTTGGTAGATCTGTCAATTAGATAATATTAACAATATTATGTAATACCAGCCGATGTTTCAAAATAAGTCTCGTCATTATCAGAGTAAAGTCGTCAAGCTACTGACAGGAAATAGCTATCAGAGTTATTTTGAAAAAATCGATTTTAATGGAATACGTAAAATGATTGAAGAATCACATGGACGTTTATTCACTTATACCTGAGGAAAATTAATTAACCCAGACACAATTATTTATCAAATTTTATAAATAATATCAACATTTAAAGTAGTTAATACCAATCAGGTGGTGAAATATTGATTCTGGACGTTCAACCAACGTGAAACAAAAATCATTGTAAAAAATGAGTTGCCTGGTTATACGTCGACTACGGTGTCAATGCGAGCCTTCGCCATGACTCAATCATTTATTCATTCGGGGATTTAATTAATTGAGGATTAACAGTCTGGAAAATCTGGCTACTGTCCATCATTTTTCACTTATATTGAACCTACCACTCCATTCTGTGTAGCTCGAAGCATCGATAAATCTTTTAGTAATTTTCGTACTAGTCTAACCCTCAAAATTGATACGGATTTGATATGAAATATTTATCTTTAGTAGTGCAGGAATTATTCAGTCGACGACGTTAAGGTAAAATTTTCAGCCCAATATCTCAATTGATAAACGTTCCTGCATAAATAACACATCATTATTAAAAATGAATTATCCGACTGTAGGTAGACAGTACTACTGCCTCGAATGCGAGCTCCATTTTTGTATTGATGTACTCATTTAATCATCCAGGTATCTTATTAATTGAGAACGAACAGTCTGAGAAATATTGCTACTGTTCAATCATTTCACAAGCTCGTGTAAGATTCAGTGATACGTTCCAATGGAAATTCCAATGGACGCAAGTGTGGAAAGTACGTTTAATCCAATTTCCCTGCAGCAGACTATCGGGAGGTGAAATGGACGGAAGAAAATAGTGTAGAGTGGCTGGACAACTTTTCATCTGTATATTCGCGATGCCCTAAATAATTTTACCGAGAGCTTTGATGTCGATCAACAGCCACTCGATAAACGCGTACAATGCGCTTTCATTTTACCTCGACGATTGACAACGTCGTTGTCGTTGTCGAGCACTTTGAGTTCACAGCCTCTCCGCGCTTCACCATCGTTGCTTGCATTGTACCTCACGCTGTATGCTCACCTTCAAACACGCACACACGCTTTATACGTGCAATATCGGAACTACCCCGAATCGGATTACTCGCGAGACTGGTTCTCCCTTAGCTTTCACGGGTGATGATAATTACAGTCACTTTGACGTACACTCTCTTCATGAGACGGCCCAGCTTCGAAATATTCTCGGTCTCGTATCCTTCAAATGCGAACTTGATGAGGTTCTTTCGCTTTGGCCCTGTACACTTGTAACGGCAGTAAACGGGCGTACTGAAATCGGAATGCCGATTAAAGGTTGGAAAATCGTTCGAATGCGACACAGTTCTTCTTTGAGTATTCCCTCTTCTCATTTGTCGAATTTCTAGTAGTCTTGTGACGTTTCGATTGAAATTGGACTCAACAGGATTCGTCTAAATGAAAATGTTTCCCTATTCATTTTACGATCTCGATTTTTCTCACCGAAAACCTTTGAGGCCTCAAGTTTACTATTTGTCACTATTTTTCTTAACTGGAAACCATTGAGGACGCAAGACTGAAATTTGACGGATATGGTTCTTTATTTCGTAGCTTGTAACGAATAACGATGACTTTTATTTGCAACAAATATTTTGTTAAAGTTTTAATAATTCCCCAGCCCGCTTTGATTTTTGTTCTTTTATGGAGAGCGTAATTAAATTTGGAACGTTGGTTTGTTTCTAAAGCATTATTCAGAGAAATGAGTACAATGTTTTTTGTTCAAAGTATCGTCCATCGTTAGCTACAACTTTTCCCCGTTTTTCAGGTCCCATTTTTCTCGAAACTGTTTTGTGTAACGGTGTTGGTTTTATCGCGAGATCGGTTGGTCCGATTCAGTTCAAATTCAGACGGAGCATAATTTATAAATATTTCTGTCTCATGAGATGATGATTTTGTATGGGCAGTTAATTTTTCTATATGTTAAGCCATTCTTTAATAAGAAACAGCCAAGTACATTCTTTAAAAATTGATTCTTTAACAAGATCGATTTCGTAATTTTTTAATGTGAAAAAATATTGAGCCATACGAAAGTTTTGTACCGAAGGTATATACTTTTTTTTGTAGTTGTAGATTACCCTAACGGTACACCGATTTGCTATGCAGCAATTAGGGCACTTGGTTAAATAAATTGATTAGTATAAAGATTGAATATAATGATTGAACTAATGTTTCTGATTCAATATAATTATTATTATATTCTCCAAATTATAATGACTAAATATAATTATTATGACCGAATATTATTATCATCAGCGAACATGATTATTCAACGAATACTATACTATTATGGATCATTATCGTTGTTTAAAAAATTGAATAATTTAAATAAAACGCCAAAAGACGTCAAAAATCACTCTAATTTCAATAATCGTAACTATAATAAATCGATAACATATATAAAATATATAAAATATGCACAATATACTAAAAAAATGCAGTTTTCCATTCATCCTTTTCTTATTCCGATTCTCTCCATTTGGAAATTTGCTTTTTATCTTTTACCAGAAACACTTATCGGTTCTAATTATATAAATCGCTATAAACGTCGTAAATCAACAAGATGATAGGCCCACTCGTAATTTTTCGGTCGTTTAGAGTAAAAAAAAAATTGCGAATAATGTGTGCTCTAATGCCGTAAAAAGGGGAAGTAAGGGATAGGGATTTTTTAAATTCTCGTAAGCATGAAATTGAAGACGCCTTCCGGCACATTCCGACAGGTATTGGCAATCGATTGCCTGTAACGTGAACGACTCGAAGCGAATTCAACTCGCATTCTATCCCACTTGTCTGAGAGTACAGACCAATACGTCGTGCAATTCCTGTTTCGATAGAAAACGCGTGAGAAAGCATTTGCTATCCTTTTCAAAAACCGTACCGTAGATTTTTATTCAAAGTGATCCGGTAACGATTCAACGCACTGACAAATAATCTGATCAATTCTCTGCCATGTTTACGTGTTCGAGGTGGTCGCGAAATAGGGTATTTTTTCAGTTTCCAAGTGATTTCGACAAACGTTTCATACTTTAAATCAATTTTACTATTATTTCGCATACCTTGTTGAACAATACCACGAATCATTTATTATAATGGGAAACTTTCATATTAGATCTCGCGATATAAATACTTAATATTTCAGACATTTACAATTTTGTAACGAGTCCTCAAAAACTTGGTTAATAAGGACTATTTTTTAAACTCATTTACATACAGGGTAGAAGTAATGAATTGGCCACTTAATGGAACCGCTCATTCTGAATAATACGGATCCTCATCGCGCACGCATTCCAGTCGTGGAACATCGTCCTGTACAATTTAGTTATACTGGTCATAATTTCATAATTCGACTTTACATGCCGGCATAATGATGCACTTACTATATAATGCTGTTTAAATTGTCTGATTTCAGTCGGCAGCAATGAGCAACCGTCGCTTGATCCTTCAACGGTAAGTGAGTCAAGTCGATTCGGTTTTCATCCGGGCTTTATGTTGGTTAATTCATTCCTTGTTTTACCGGTAGTCGTAGTGGATTAAAAGAACATTGCATTGGATAATAAGGTTTATTTTAGTTGTAATAATATCAACTTTGATTCATGTCAATTTTGTTATATTTTACATTGTTCTCATTCCATTGTTATTAACAGTTTTTTTTCGAACGAAGGTTGTGACTTTCGGAATAAAAATATATAAAAATATTTGACCGATTTTTACAACCTGAAGAATTTTTATGATTTTTTGACAGTCCGAAGAAAAGTTAAACAGAAATTGAATTCGGCGATTTTTACAATCTGTAGTGGAGACTTTTTATAGCCGGCAATGGCGAAACCAAAATTTCTATTGCATGATTTTTACAACTTGGAAAATCACTCGCTTGAGTGATTTGTACACGTTGACGAGGTTAAACAAAAATTAAATTTTTACAGCGAAAAGAGGTTATACAAAAATTAAATCTTTGCAGCCTGACGGGGCTAAACAAAAATTGAATTGAAGAGAACCAATTTTGGTTGCATCAGAGGTATTTTTACAACTTGAGAAATCGTTCATTGGAGTGATGTTTAAAGCGTAATGAGATCACGCAAAAATAAGATTGAAAAGAATCAATCTTTGATTGCATGTTTTCCAATGAAAACTCTAACCCTATAATTTCCAGTATATTCATTGCTTTAATCCTGGTAATCGTTTTTCTCGAGTACACGAGAGTGAACGACGGTTTTATCTTTGGTCTGGCCGTCAGGAAAATTTCGGAGCGTCACCGGGAACTGCGTACAACGGTACTCTGAATGTAACGATTGCAAGATCCATCGAGAGGGAAGATTTATCTCCGATTCGTCAAGCAATGGAGCAATGGGTCAAGCAATGGAACAACGTGAAAGCGAAAGATCCTTCCGAAGATAAAGCAAGCGAGGGTAATGAATACGAGGATGAGGGAGAAGGGGATGATGAGGGCGATGAAGAGGAGGAAGAAGAGGAGACGAATGAAAGTGGTGGTGAGGTCGACGAGTACGAGGATGAATTAAGGGGAATTGCGGAGTCTCACGAGGCGATGTCGAGAGAGGAGAGAAGAAATGGAATATCGAGCACCACTAGCTCGCCGAGTTCGCTCAGCAAAAATCGCAATTCCGCATTGGGAAAGTTTCACTTGCACGAGAAAAACGACGGAATTATGTCGGCCGGAAGCTCAAAGTCGAATGAGGCAGCAGTACCCAATGAAGACAAGGAGGTAAAGACGTCAAAATATTACTTCGTATACAAACTTTTGTTTCGCTTTAAACTCGAACCTTCGTAGTCTAAAGAATACCAAGTTTTCGAATACCGAATTGCTATCTTCGAGCGCGAGGAAACCGTGCGGATGATATTTCGTTTTCTTTCTGTTTTTTCTTGTATTTTTTTCGTTTTTTTTTTACATTTTTTTCTTTGGAATGCGCACTTGCACAGGAAATCTTCGAATCTATGATGTTGGTCGTCTCTGCGAGTTCTATCGTGCAGTTTGATCTTGCTGACTTTTGCGGGGACAAAAAAGGGAGAATAGTAGGGAAAAAAATGAAAAAGAAAAGAATGTGGAAAGTATACAGAGACGTTCAAAACCGCCTCGCGAAAGTTTTGGAAGAGTTGTTCTTACACACACACACACGCATACACAAACGTACGAAGTGGAATTACACGATTTAGTGAAGACACAGTACGAAATTTTCGGAAACCTCGGTTGCAGAAACTTGCGTTTCATCCCGTCGCTTCGCCTCCCCTTTCCCCCACCCTGGGCTCTTTGTTTCGATGATATCCCTTCCCAAAGCTTTATTCCGTCGCTCTCTGTCTTACAAAGGGGCCCGTTATCCTCTTGCGGGGGTATAGCGGACGATATAGCTCGTATACGTAGAACTGGAAAAAGAGAGAACGAAGTTTCGTAACGTCGGCAGGTGGCGGAACTCCTGAGGTACAAACAACAGTCCGGGTCTTCTCTGGCTGACGTAAATTTCAACGCCGGGAATCCGGAACTTGACGCAAAGGTTAAACGCGTACCAACGGTGAAGAAGGAACTCAGAACGCAAAAGGAGATTCTCAATGTGAACGAGACAGAGATACCCCTGCCGAAGACACTTGTCACCAAGGCGGACATTGCCAATCGTCTCGACGACGAGAGTAAACGCGAAACGAGACTCGACAAATCGATCATCTCGAGGGATCCGTACGAATACGAGGTAAAACGATCAAATTTTTTTCATTACTTTTTTTTTAAAGCAAAGTAGATGTACCGTGTGACACATGAGACGTATAATCGAAATATTTCAACCGTGATTTCTCAAGGACGAATCATTTTTACCGGAAGTTAAAAGCATCAACTTCTGCGTCTATAAATTCTACAGAGATTGATCCTCGATTTTTCATTAAGCACTTAATCGCCGACGCGAAAACGGATTTCGAAAATATGTGCGATTATGTCGATCTTCTACGTCCTTAAATAGATTCATGCAAAAGCTCCGAATTACCAAGGCAAAAATGAGATCTTTTATATCATCTGCCATATTTTGTTGATTTAGTTTGCGGAAGTTGGCGAAGCGGTTGTTTTTTTTTCTCATTGGAGATTGACAACCTCGATGTGGATTTAAAAAAATATGATTACAGAAAATACGGGTATCAGTGAAGAAATGGAGAAAACTTCTATTTCTTTCTAACCGTGCAAACTCTGGCGCTTTAAATATCTCGGCGGATCGAAAATATAAATAGATATAAATTACACGTAATGTTATGCCATAGCATTATCATCATATTTATTAAATTATTAAATCAACAATTATTTCGTTAAATATATTAATTGTTGGTAATCGGGGATGAATTTTTAATAAACTGGTAAAATTCGTTTAACTCGTAATTGAGCGTTAATTAATTACAAATTTGTTAAATACATAATTAATTTCCAAATACATTAATTGTCAAATTACATTACAAAAAACATTTTTTTTTAGTAAATTTGTTACATAAATGAACCAATAAGTATGTTATCGTAAAATGATGATTATCCTCCACGTTGTTTGTTTTTTTTTTTTTTAATCCAAAAGTTGCTATCAGTTCGCGATTCGTAATTCGAAATATTCGTTATCCGTTTGGATAAATATATATTTCGAACAGTCGGAATTACGCTTAAAATATTGAAAAGCTGTAAAATATTTTTATCATGGAAATATGCGATGTACGAAAAAGTATCGTTTCAGTCGAACGAACAGTATCTAGCGCCAGACAATTTACGTATGCAATAGAAATTGGTATGTGTGCAAAAGTAGTTCCGCAATAGAGGGTTGAAGTCTCGGATCCGGGTCGACCATTCCAAAATTCGTTCACGTTAACAGTTTTAGTTGAGGCAAATATGCGAGAGGGAATCGATTTTGTTTAAGCACCTCGCGCGTGACGATACGAGCCTCAACGAGGACTATTCAGAGTTCAAGTCATCCGGTGATATACTCCGAAACCTGGACAAGAGGCAGCCGTCCGGAGTTAACGCCCCGGGATCGTATTACTTCGACAGTTACAATCCCGTGCAGGAACTGGCCCGTGAACTTCAAGCGCTCGGGGTAAGTTTCTAAACGATGATTTTGAAGCACACGGATGACGATCGCCAGAGATCCGGATATACGTCATATCGATCCTTGTTACAAGAGACTTGCGCAGCTAAGATTTCCTTTCGGATTATGTTTACTTTACCAATGATAAGGTCAGAATTCGAAATTTACAATTTGAATAACGAAACTATCGAACTTCAATGTTTTTGAGTAGGACAAGTTCGTCTTTGGATATTACATGGTTGCTTCATTTTTTTCGGATAAGAAAAAAATATCCGAAACCATTCCCCTTCTCTGATAAACCTGAAATTTTGCAGACATCTTCCGATAATCTAAGTGAATCCCCAAAAAGATTTTTGGCGACGAGTGATAGTTTTCGAGATATCGAATTTTGAATGTTTTTTTTTTACTTGATTGCGCTCCTACTATTCGAACTTAATTCAAACAAAACTTATGGAAACCCAAACAAATCCCAACAATATACGTATACTCGCACGCGTTGAAACAATGAACTTTAAAATTCCATACTTCGAAAACTATCGCTAGTCCCCAAGCATCTTCTTAGAGATTCCCTCAGAGTATTAAAAGCAACGTTTGTGCGGAATCTCAGCTCGATCGAAGCGGCGAGGGGGATACTTTTTCGGAATCTTGATAAAAAGTTACAAATTGGTAACTTGACAAAAAAGTTACAAATTCTCGAAAACTGTTACGATTCGCCAAAAATTTCTTTAGGAGTTCATTTAAAATACTAAAATCAAGTACTGTGCAAAATTTCAGCTCGATAGGAGGGTGGAGGGAAACACGCTTTTTGGAATTTGACTCAAAAAGTTAAAAATGAGATATCTCGAAAACTATTACGATTCTCCAAAAATGCTTGTAGAAATTATTTTATTATATTTAAATAAAGGTCTGCGAAAAATTTCAGCTCGATCGGGGAGCGGGGAGGGGGAGAATAGAATACTTACACGTTTTTCACTGCTACAAATCATCCTGACGAGGGGGTGAATCCAAAAAGTAGAGCAGAATTACTAGCGTTTCAATGTGCAAAAATTCGTTACAAATAATCACACTTACTCGTTCAGTGTTTATTCGTATTGGAATTACCAATGGAACTAGCATGATAAATAAATGAGTGTTCCAGAGTTTTCAAGGATTACCGTATAACTAAAAAAAGAAACAGCACGGAATGTTACAATGAGAATTAACGGTGAAGCAGTTAACGACATTACACCGCGAATACGGTGTAATGTCGTTAACTCTATGCACCAAGATAGTGACAGTACGGATTCGAGGGAACTGATTTATCAGCTGTGATAAGTAGTTGTGTGAGAACAGCCCGCAAAAGCAGTGTAATTTACACAATTTACGGGAGTGTAAATCATTTGGAAATATATATTCGACCGTAAAATACAAGCACAACATTGATTGTTTAAATTTAACTTCTAGTTAATTCGGGTTACACGCAGGTTTATAATATTCTTCAAATATTTACCTCCAGATGGAAAACGGGTTAAGGACCTACTTTATTGGTATAACTGACTAGTTTTTCCAACAATATGAAGAACCATAAAATTATTAAAAATAAAATGGAGAAGTATGCTTCAGCACATAACGATTTTTCGTTATACACTTGGTCGGTTCGGATTGTATTATCTGAAACACGATCTGGATTGGACTTTTGTTTTCATTGTTCGGGACGTTTGTTTGATTGAAAAAAAAATTAAATATATCCTTTTAAATTAAACCTTTATTTATTGAATATACCCTTTATCCTATTTTTTGAATTATTAGAATGTAAAGAAAGTTCATCTCCATTAATATAAATTCTTTTTCCTATAAAAACATTTCAATGAAATCAAATTTATTAACACTAATCCATACTTTCCTTAAAGGCAATAAAATTAATATTCAATTGAATTTATTACATTTAGGTATGTTTTTCATTCAATAGGTTTCAACAAGATTAGACTTATAAATATTCATTTTATTTGTTTTTTATCTAAGACAGTATAATTAACGTTCAACTTACTTAATTAAGATTTTTTTCATTTACTTAAGTAGAACTGTACTATCTCAGAAGTTTTCAAGATTCGGCCGGGTCCTAACGAAATGACCAGCTTTTTTTTTTTGTAGCGCTTTTTATCGCCTCTTTCCTAAGGTGATAAAAAGAAGCTTGGAATTGTACGAATAACCATTTAGTAAATATTTTCCTAAGTAATTGTTATCGTCTTATTTACAGAATGTCATGGCGTTTTTTTCATCACGCAATTTCGTCGCTTGCCCTGAATTATAACTTCCAATTCTCTCCGCCCCTCTTTCCCTCTGCATTTATTTGTCTTTGCTTCTCATTTTTCTTTCCGCTCCTACCAATTTTCTCGCTCTTTTCCCACTCCTCTCTTTTTTTCTAACAACTACAGAACACGCGATTCAATGGCACACAGGGTGCAACTTTCCCCTTCCATCACACAACTTATCTCATTAACCGTGGAATGCCGGGTTAAACGGTCGCGCTCCGTTTTACGTGGGTACTGGCTAGTGATTTAAGAGAACGAAAAAAAAGTGATATATGTGTGTGTGTGTGCGTGGGTGTATGTATATATATACGTATATATCGCGCAGATATATTTAGAATATATATCAAGTTTACTATCAGTGACCGTGTTGGGGTCCGATAGAATAACCCGGTTAAAGTTTGCGAAATTGAATCCCGTTGAGCAACCCAGTCAGGGATTATAGAACCGCACAGTCATACGTACCATACGATCCTACACGAAACGATCCTCTGCACGGGTATTTCTCACTAAAATGTCCGCGTATGAAAAACGAACGTAAAATAATATTTAAAAAATTATATAACATAAAAAAAAACTTTGATGTCATATTTGATACGCCTATCAAAATGTCGTTGGACCGTTAGGCCATAAGATTTGGTAAAAAGCTATGAAATCGCAGAAATTGGTCATACGGAAAATAGTTCGAGTCAGCATCTGAATAATGAGAAATCGTTAAGCCAGACTGACCCAAATAGAAGCTTCAATTACAATTGGAAAAAAAGGATGTAATAACGCACAAATCTTTGCTTCTCGTCTCAAGATTTATCCGAAAATTCGGAACGAGTCGAATGATCGTCTACAGAAGAGTCGTCAATAAAACTGAAATAGGTCGACGAACGTTTCCGCTTTGAATTAAACAAACCATTTCGCATGTTCGTATCTGTCGTAATCCGTGTTAAACGTATTTATTACAACTCGACAAACTAAATTTGTACTGTCACGAAACCCCGTCGTGTTACTAGCGTTTTTGGCATGAGGATGAACACTTACTGAAACATTCCGCTGGTACACCGTTTATATCAATTTATCATCGTAACTCGAAGACCAGATTCGAAACGGATGTTCGAGTCTATCGAATTATCCACGAGCATTTCAGTGTGCCTGTCACAGTTCTAACCATTTTGCGCGAAGAGTCTCTTATCTACCACTGATCTGTCCAACTTTCGGAAGCCTGAAAACGCTTTGATAATTCAACGTCTGCGAATAATTAGATGTTCGAGGTACGGACATGTCGTGGTGTAATTCAATCCTAGTATGAAGCTGCTCAAATCTCGGTGAAAATCGTAACGTCATGCTAGAAAAAAGTTTGATATTTTCAATGATATTCGATTCTAGATTTCGTCCGCAACTTCGCGTTGATCTTGATTTCTCTTTTCGCATATTTTTTCACTTTTCAAAATAAAAAAATGGCGGCAAAAAAGGAAGAAAAGAAAGGTAAAAATAAATTTTTTTAAACAATTCTAATCCAGTCGGTTGCTACAAGTGTACAGAATATGCGGTTAAAACTTCGCAACAATCGTTTCAGCAGTTTCGGACATTTTAGCACCAAACCGTGTACAAAAATAGTTTGGAAATAACACCGTTCAAAGTTTTCGTAAACAAACAAATCACCAAAAAGTTAATAACTTACCCTGAATCAGCGATGCTTGCATCATTTTGAAAGAATATTCTTAAACATATTTGCTTAAGAAAAATGTGACCGAAAAAAAAAGAAAGATTTTATCCATGTTTCAAAGTAGAATCGGGTTTTAGAAAAAGGCCGTCGATTTCGATTTGTAGTTTCTTTCCGGAAAACCCCATTTTTACAGCTTTTTTCACCTCAGGGAAAAAAATTATAGATAGCCGCAATTTGTCAATTGATTTGGCATCCACCGTGAAAGTATGGAGACCGCGAGTTTTTACGGAACCGTGGGGTACTCCCTCGTTGTTACGATCGTTCAAGGATGAACGACGTTCCGAAGCCGCGTGATTCATCAGCGTTTCTCGTCCGGTTGCACGCGGAGTCTCCCCAGCCAATTTCACATTCATTTCTCGAGCGGCGTCGAACGAGACGGGCTCGCCCAGTGATCGGAGATTTATTAATTCATGAAAATTCGGAATGGAAACTGTCGTAATAAAAGGAGCTTTCCGGTATCTTCGTCTCTCGTTTCGCTCGGTGTGTTTTGGGGACTGAACGTAGTTTCTCGCGTATATGTGTACGTTATAATCGTTGACCGAGAAGAATAATGGGAAGTACAGAGAAACGTTATTCTTCCGGTCGATTTCACTGGAGGTTCTCTTTGCCGCCTATGGAACCAGCGATTCGGGGATACGGCGCGAAGCACACCTAGCGCTAATACCATAACGTCGTTAATCTTCGGGGTACGATTCTCGTCGAGGGGATGCGGCTCGACGTCGTCAGCACTTCCGATTCTTGCTGTGCGACGACGGTTACGGAACGGAAAACTCCTCCGGCCGAGTTAAGACTTCCGGTCGAACGAACGTAATAAAAGGAGTACCGGCCCTTCGTGTATATATGGACTCGACGAACTATTCATTCTCTACTCCGTACAAAAAAAAAGGAGTGGAGAGAACGAAGGACAGAGACGAAGGCACATCGATTTCTGTACAAAGACGAGAAAGAGAAAGGCCCCTTTTTTCTTCGTCCCGTAGAGAATTCTATGATAAAAAAAAAAAGGTAAAAGAAGTTATAGGAAGTGAAAAAAGAAGACAGAATGAAAGGGCAAATAAATGGGGGCTGGGAAAGGGGGAGGAAGAGGTGAAGCGAAAAGGAGCGAGTTATACTTCCGGTAGTGTCTTACGAGAGATATGACGAAGCGATGCGATTTCTCCTGGCGCTTCGGTACGATGCAATAAATTTTCTGGCCAAGTGCCGAATCGGGGTCGCGTAGTATGAGGTGATGGAAGTCATCGAGCGCGATAGGAGTCCTCGTTCTCATTCTCACGTACGAGACATTCCACGCCAACTCGATCCGCTTCCATCCTCGTTTCCACGAATTTGACGCACGTTTCTGTTATTTCTGCTTCACTACCTACTTCACGGTACATCTTCATAGCAAGCGAGATGAATCCCGGGGATTACACCGCGCTTACGATACTTTTTCCAAAGTATTCGAATTCCAATTTGACGGAGAACCTTTTTTGGTGCTACCATAAATCAGGAAGAGTTTGTTTGACCTACTCAATAAGGACTTGACCTGTGCACCGACGAATATCGAATCACCAGTTTTTTCAGAGTTTCCTTTGATCGATGGACTTTTACTCGCAAACGAGAGGAAATGCTATAATAACAGGATGCAGAGTGTTATGGATTTCTAACTTCAATTTAGACGATAAACACAATTTTGCCCAATGCACGCCTTCAAGACGAAAAACATAATTTTATGAGAAAATTCATATCTTTGGCAAACTTTACGCGCCTTTAGCCAATCAATTTTAATTCGAATTCTATTGATTTTCTCCCTCGGCGTGACCAGCTGTAAATATTGAAGCAAGTACGCGAATCATTAAAAAAAAACTATTAATATGCAATTGTATCGAAAAATTGAACACTTACGATTGATTTTGCGTTTAATTTAGGATATATAATTAAATAATACCGTTAATAACCATACTTATCGATACGAAAATTTGGCTATTTGGTTTGTGGTCTTTTTTGGATCATAGTCTTTCTGAAATAGATGAGACTTCCATTAACTCGTATCCTGCCTAATTATATTTTTTATGTTAGATACATAGAATCGAACCACCGACCTATTATTCTAAAATTTACCGCGCTAACTATCCGGCTATCCCGATAATTAAGAATATGTTAAATTAATTGTACACATATCACTGATATTTATTACTACAAAATATTGTATATTTCTTACTATGAATCACGTTATAATTATGTCTATCCAACAGTGAATATTTATGGCTGTAAAACAATTTTTCTGGATGCAACTGTTATGAAAATGAGTACATATAGGTTAGGTGAACACGAGTATGCGCATGTACTCGAAAAGTTATTTTCGTTGCTTGACGATACATGTGGGGAAATGATTATTACCAAGTACAATGTTCGAGTACATTTTGTAGAGACAGAAGGGAGTGGGCAGTTAAAAGAGCTAACGGCGCATACCATCGAGGCCGTAATCACTCACTTAAAAGAAAAATAAGCCAAACGTACCAAAAACCAAATCAAACAACAATTATGATATATGCTATTAAGCGCACACACCGATAGTGCCTTCTCCGTCGCACATTACCGCATGCAAGCGCACACTGACGAGCAGGAGTGTCGGCATGGTGAGGGTACCACCCCGCCGGGCATTACCGCACGTGCGTATCGTTCACCGACGTACGCCCGACGAACGGCCGCGTCTGATTAGCTGCCGTAAAAAAATATTAACCCTTAGCACTCCGTCGTCGCCGCTGAGGCGACATCGAAGTAGACGCCAACAGCTCATCTCAAAAATCGTCCGGAGTGCAAAGGGTTAACAATTCAGGGGTTGATCTGGGACCCGTAAAATTCAGAGGTGGATCTGGCACAAATACATCAATCGTATCAGAATATCACCCCAAACCCCCCATTTCCAAGATGACATTCTTACGTGGGACACTTTGTATACTGGATCTCTTCCGGATCAGCCGATTCCGGAGCACGGATGGGAGACAGCGGTAACGCGCCACTGGATGTTGTCCTGAACAATGTTGCCGGCCCACACACAAAATTGGGAGCTCCTGCTCCGGGGGACGTCCGGTATAGATCAAGCATATATTTTGAAGTGTCTACCTGATTTGCGGCTCATGTCCATCAAAGTCGCAGTTTCCGCTACCGATGTAGCAACGTAACATTGTTCTGGGCCAGGTCCAGTTCGCTCGTAATACGCCCGTAAGATGGCTTTAGTAAAGTTACATAACCAAGACCCAATCAATTTGCCTTCTCACACCTGTGTTTCGGATTCACTGAACCAGTAAATATGCGGTAAGAATCAAACCCATTCATATACGGAATTCTGGGCGGCATCCCGAAATTTGCTTGATCCGTGATCCGGCAGCCGGAACACGATTTGTAGTCGGGTAAATTTGATAATACGAATGTATTGTACGTGCGTGATCGTGCGCCGCAAAAAAAAAAACTGATAAAGTACGGGAAGAAGTCAGGCTAGAGCCAGAGTTTCTGTCAGTCCCGACGGGAAGGTCCGATCCATTGGCCAGAATAAATTAACTCGGTACACCCTGGTCCGTCCCCGCAGGGAATCGTGGGAAAATATCGGTCATCGATCGCGAGGACCGTGTGTCACACCGCTGCTGTGGATTATCGAAGTCACGATTTTCAGGCACGGGATACCTACCTTTTCTTCTACTTTTCATACGCCGCGAAGCACGCACGTCCCCAGCCGCCCGTTTCCCAATGCAAATTGCCTCCGGATTTAAAATAGATACGATCGCACGAGGATTTCGATATCGCGGCTCTATATACGTTGCGCTTTGTTTTCGCGTAGCAAATAATCCATCTCGACCAACCTGTGCGTGACAAAACCGGGACGAAGATTTTCGCGATATTCGTGCCGAATGGAAATTCGACAAATTTCCCGTAACTCCAAGCCCACGGTACAGCCGCTGTATTATAAATCTCAAATAATTCGCTGGCTCGTACTCTTCAACAGCAGATATAACATTTTAGGGGTTTCAAACGTTCTTCTCTCGTGTTTCACCCATTTTTCATACGTAACTAAATGATTATCTACAATGAAGAAATGTTCACATTTTCTTATGTTTCATGTGAAAAAATGTATAACTAAATATCTCTGTCCATTTTTTGAAATATTGTAAATACTTTATCAGTATCGTATTTTACGTAAAAATATTAAAAATGGGATATGAAATAATTACGATGTTACAATTTGTTGGCATGCTTTCTGCGAAAATATTTTGAGGACTTGCATTGAAACGTATACGTATTTTTGAGAGATTACACAAAATTTGAAACATTAGTATGAATGTATGCTTGTATTGAACGTGAGTGTAGTTTCGAATTAAGAAAATCCATTAATCCAAAGTCATTTAATCGATTGGTATTATCAAAAAATTGATAATACCAATCGATTAAATTGTTTGGTTTTACTGAACGCATCCTCCGAATTTTGGATCGATCGTCTACACTGTTTCCGGAAAATTTGTAACGTTGAAAGTCTTATTAGTAACATTTTCAACATTGTACATTCAATGGTAACCGTATAAACGTACTGCTGAGTGCATTATCACGATGACGTTACCCAGACAGTACACGCCGTACTTCTTTTTTTTTTCAATTGACAAAACAATACTTGCATGAAACAAATCTGCGCAGTTTTCTAACAAGAAAATTGTTTTGCTGAATTTAATGCTGTTTTATTCGCTGTTTACCCTCAGCCAGCAACTTATTGCCGTAGTTTCGAGTCATAAATTTAACGCGATATTCAGATTTCGAGGGAGTCACATTTGCAGGAGCTCATTGTTTATTACAGTCCCTCGTTTTCTATGGTCACGTGAACACCGAGTTGACCGAGATAATTACGGAAAGGAGACTCAACATTCACTTTTTTTCACCTTGAGACGGGGAAAATTTACGTCCCTTTTGTAAACCCGCTTTTATGCGTAAGCACGCGAATCTTTTCTCTATCGGGGGTCGACCTTCACTCCCAGAGTCACCAGTTTCAGCGCAAAGCGGTGCCAGCTCTCTAATCCTCAAGAAAAAAATCCTTGGAAATTACAACTGCTCTAGCCCTTTCTCGTATCTATCTCGGATATTTCCATGCATTTTTCGCGCAGAATATCACGCCATCATTCTCCAACAAGTTCCAGAAATGTTGGGGCTGATAACTTCAGCTTTCTGAAGAATGTCATAATAGAAATATCTTTTCAAAGTCATGCGCACCAATCTCTCTAACAGCAGGGCGAGAGTGTATTGTATCGAAATCGAGAAACAGTTAAAGTGAAAAAAACAAAACGATTGTTTATAGCGTAGCTCGAAATGGTGAATTTTTTTGAAGAGGTCGATATAAAGACCTTTTTTTTTTAATTATGCATCCACAAATTTGTTTCAATGTACGTGTAATTCCCCTTTACTTACGAACCAAATAATTTTGAATTTTGAATAATCCATCAAAGGCAATAACCAGCCGTTTCGCAAGTCAGCGAAATGCCCTGTGCCTTCAGCCAGAGCATAATCTTTTCCACAGATAAAGTATTTATAAGGAAACGTACATAAAAGACGAGGAGAGATTGGCCTCATTATATTATTCTCTCGGATCACGTATCCCAATGTGTCAAACCGGAGTGGCTCCCTTCCTCCTCTATCACCCTCTTTCGGTGTACATATATTATCACCCCTCAGGCTCAAAGTAAACTTGAAGAATATTTTTTCTTCGACGAAATGAGAAAAGTCAGGAAACGATGGGATTTGGGTGCCAGAAGACTATTCAAGGAAATCATAACAATTTCTTTTGATCCTCCTTCAGAAACTCGCGAAGGGAGCCCACTCAAAGGACCCGCCCACGTACCTAAACACGATTACCGCCGAAGGGTTTTTCAAGACCTACGCGCGTTTTCTTTTTATCCTGAAATAAGAAGAAAACGAGCTGCTATTCTCCGTCTTTCTCTCGCTTTCCCTTTCGTCGAGGACCCTCGACAAATTCGTCACTACGCCCACCTTTGACCTTTCATTCCCTTCCATTTATTGCGTAACCTTATACATCTTGCAATATTCTTGAGATGTGCGTGTTAACGCACGCCGACGGTACGTTAACGGACGCGAATTCCGCTTACAATATTTTTCGTTCCTCTGCCTTTTCGCTTTCTCGTTATTCGTTATTGTTACAATATAAAACAAAAATAAACGAACCGCGTCGTTGTAGAATCTCACGAACTGGGCGGAAATAGGAGTCATGGAAAACGGGCGTTAATCACATTTAGTGCATTTTAAAAAGCGCGCGAAGGTACATTTTTTCGAGCGGCATAGCAGCGTGGATAATCGGCCGTCGGCGCAATTCTTTTTTATTTACTTCGCAATGTTCGCAATGTACTTTACCAACGAATTTAAGAGAGAAAATAATGGGGAAGCGCTGACGTCACAAACAAAATCTCATTATAACGAAAGAGACCCGGAATTCATTAAATATTAACACATCAGAAAACACAGATAATCCGCCATACGACGATAGCAAGAATTTCTTTTTTTTTCTTTACATGCGTCTGGTTAAGTAATATTTTTACTGAATTTATCTTCTCTTTCTCTCTTTCTCTCTCTGTCACTCTCAGTTGGAAGCGTTGGCCGATAATTTGATGGAACTACTTTCGAGATTGTCCAAGGATCCTAGGCTCTGCAAAAGGGCGTATCGAATACTCGGTGAGTATTTTTACCGTCTCGTGTTTTTGTTTTCGAAAAAAAACCAGAAGTGCAATGTAAATAGTCGTTGAATGTGTGACTTGTAAATTGGTGCTTTCGCTGGAATTTCACGTTTGATGGATAAAGAACGGCGGTACTCGCTCGCCATTTCGAATTCCACTGGGATATCGATAAGAAATTAATCCCTCTATTGGCTCATTTGGTATAACGAGAAAGCTAATGTATATAGACGATTTACGCATACGAGTTCACCCGCCTTCTCTATATGGAGCTTTTCATGTCGGATCGATCCTTACGTCCCTAGCTTCTTTTCGACATTTTCCAAATTTTGCAATTTTCACAAATTCGGTAACATTCTACGGATTTCTTTGAACCATCACAGAGAAAAAAAAACAATATTAAGGGCAGAAAGAAAAATAGGATTGAGCGCAATTCTCGATAATTCGCGGTCCAAATGGCACACTTTTTCGTCCCCCAAGCCCCAAGATGCCAGATATCCTTCAATGCCAATTGATGAAGGCAGGATTCCACTAATAGAAAAAAAGGCTATTCTTATTAATTTTGTATTAACCGTTTATGCGATTATGAATAAAGATATTGATACAGAGCTTGTTAAGCTTAACAAGTACACTCTTGAAATACAACAATTATCATATATTTCGGGAACTCTTAACATGCAAAAACACCATTTCACTACAACGCCCCGATTAGTAGGTGGGACTGCTGTTGAACTTTAAAAAATGGGCCTCACAATACAAACACATTTTAAATTCTTAGGCTCAATATAGTACCAGCAACTGACCAGCCCAAAATTTTTAACGTATATGCAACAATAACAAAAAGGAAGGAAAATATGTTTTTTGTGCATGTGTGTTTAACTGTCATTTGCCAAAACAAAAAATAGTACAAATGAAAATTTTTAAATAATTCTAGTTTGGTCGATAAGTGTACAAAATGTGAGGTAAACATTTCGTAACAATAGGCTCAGTAGTTTCGGAAATTTGAACACCAAGCGGTATAAAGAAGTAGTTTAGAGATAAACGCGTTCAAAATTTTTGTGAATAAACAAATAGTTAAAAAATTACGTTACACTTGACAAACAAATTAATTCACGCTTAATCAGCAAAGCCTGCACCATTTTGAAAGAACATTCATGAATATATTAAATTGAGAAAATCGTAAGAGAAAGAAAACCAATTTTCTCAAAGTGTCATAGTAGAAACTTGCCTTGAAGAACAAAATCATCAAACCAGGTTTGACTGGATCGCTAATGGAAAAGCTCCGATCTGAGTAGAACTTTCAGCTGCTGATCGTGAACTTTTTTAATGCTCGGTACGTTATCGATGAACGCATCGATAACATTGTTGAGTTTGATATCGAGCATGACGCAAATCGTCGTTCAAAGACTTCGCAATCGATGGGACAAGCTTGCCGGAACAGTAGCGATCTAGATTGGAGCCTAGTGTTACTCAGGGAAATAAGAAATAAAGATATGTGTGCGAGAAATCCCCGGAGCACGTGTTACGCCGAATACCCCAGGAGAAGGGGGTGAAGTCGAGGTTAAGGGTGGAGAGCACGAATTCACGAGTGTCTCTGGAGAACACCGGTTAGAAACGGGAAGCACCAGAATTTGCATAGCCCCTTCGAGGAGCTACTACTACAAGAGTATTCCCGATGCCTCGAGCTCTCCGGAATATCGAGACGTACCGCGTTAAAGCGAAACCCCTTATGAATCCATATTCAATTGCGATGAAAGTGCAGATGATACGCGAAGAAATTATACGTATGAATTTATTAAAAAACAGGCGATTGCGAAATGCATTGAACAAAAACAAAAAAAATATCGAGCTTCGATGTAATTGTTCGAATTGAAACCGTAATTGAAACCCAGTGGTTTTCAAAGTATTCGTGATTCGAGCTGTTCACAGAATGAAAGGATTCTATAAATCGATTGCGACAAGTCGACGTTGATGTAATTGACTGAAATTGAATAAAATTTTCTCGTATATTTTGAGATCTTAATTAACGAAACAACAATTTTCAAAATCCATCACGTAGGTATTATTAGGAATCCTAATGAATATTACATAAACATAAATATTCATTAAGATAAATATCTTACTCATCAAAGATGTTGAGAAACAGCACTATGGATATTTGTAATAGTTTAATTAGTTGGTTACTTTTATTTGAACGTCAGGCGAAACCCCAGTTTGAGCAAGTTGTATATTTTTTTATTTAAGCTATTTAAAAAAGCCCTTAAAAGCAATAAAATGTTATTTTTTAATCATTGTTGTATATAAAAAATTCTACGTGATAGAAAAAGAAAACTTCATAATCCAAATTCAGTGTCTCAAAATTGCTTAATGCAGATGCTCTTCAAGCGAATAATTGTGAAAAAGTTTTATTTAACAGATTCGCTTTATTGTTAACTCTTATAGATGAAAAGTTTACAAGAGAAAAAAATTATTGAAAGTTTTGTACAGTTCGTCTTTAAGGTTCACTACGAAGCAACGAAGTATCAGTAAAAGTGTATATTTCGGGACACTTATAGTGAATGGTTGACGGAAAGGGTCATAGAATATGATTCGTATATATCGTTCGTTTGCCTCTCATCCTCTGTGTCACGTTGGCTGATAGCACGGTTACAAACCGAAGAACAGCGACACGTTTCCTCCCTATCTCTCTCCCTCTCGCACACGTCCCATTATTACCAGTGGAGTAATTGTTCCACGGGCCAATTTAACGCCACGCCTTTCTCTCATTCGTTAATTATAGCTGAGTGAGAGAGGGGAAGAAAGAGACGAAAACAGTGGGGGGTATCTCGTCCCGTAGATTATGGTATATGGGAATCCGGGATAGTACGAGGAAATAAAGGCCGGATTGACGGTCTTTCCGCTCCTCCGCATTCGAGTCATTCATCGAAACTTTGACCGGAATTACGACCGTTGCGGAGCCTTGGATAATTTCTCGTTAACGATTTCGCACAAATTTCCGTGAATCATACGACATTCCGTTTACCCTTTTGATGACATAACGGCAGGACGTTAGATTTCTCTCCATTGCTCATTTATATTATCAATTATTTCGACATTCGTAAATGGAAAAGCGCGCAGCCGGAGATCGTGAAATTATCGCAGTGCTTTTCAGATCAGCGCCTTTGCCCGTGTTATGTCGTCAAGCTGATCGTATTTGACAATGGCGTATAGGATACCTTACCCTTATCGCGTATCTCAACAACCGTCACGTTTACGGGTCGGGGTTGTTGGCGGGCATGCGGGGAAGTCTCACGTGAAATTACTATTTTTCAGCGGACCTCATAAGTCCACCCGATCTCCCGGAAACATTTGCGGATTCCCAAAAACGAGGATACTCGTCGAACTCTCTATTGAAAATGCCGATGACACTGGGAGCACAGGAGAATCCGAACGAGCCAGCCACGACGAAGAAACCGAAGAAAAAGAAAAAAAAGAAGAAGAAGAAGGTTCGACAGCGTTTGGCAAACTCAACCTCACCGTACAAACCGCCGACGACCGCAGGTCCCATACCGGAGATTCTGTCGACCACAGCTTCAAATTGGCCGGCAACGACGCAGGCCCAATGGCGTCTCGTTGCCGAGAGATTGTTCGCCTCACCTTGGTCCGAGGAGCATCGTGAAACGCCACCCACTACGTCGAAGGTTCTTTCGATTAAGGATCGCCTGGCAACGATCGATGAGAAACAAAGGGTCAACTTGAAGGCTCTCAATGACGAGCGTCAAGCATTGATGTTGGAGAGCGCTCGGGAGTATTCCCAACCGCGTCGTTTGCACTACGGCAAAGTGAATACCCATGAGAAAGACTCGTCCGGTTCGAGTCGCGATGACAAAGCGAAGACCTACGATTCCGGAATGGATGCGCCAGTGATGGATTACGATTTGTCCGAGATACGTGGGTATCAGCTGAGGCCGATGATCCGTGATCGTTACGATAGTTACGATCAATACGCAGGTCAGGGCATTCGTGAATACGGAACGAGACCTATTGAACACCAACGTGAAAACGATTACAACGAGATTTATCGAACTACAGGGGATGTGACGAATCGTCGGCCCTTCGCCAGGACTAAACAGTTCAGACCATTGGGAAGCGAGTACGCATCCGCAAAGACCTGGCAGGATTCCCGCTACGATTACACGAGGCCCTGGAAAGACAAGGCTCTTACGAACTTGGACAGTATCATCGGTAGCAACGATTGGCCATGGAGAAGCTCACCGCGAAACTACAAAGTTTGGACCTCTCGTTACCGCCAATCCTGGCCGCACGATACAAATTACTGGCAACGCTTGGATAACGTCGAGGACAAGTTGGAGGAGATGATGAGCGACAACGGCATCGAGAACGATTTACCATCGAGAAATCGGCAACGACAAGCGCCGGAACAAAGCTGGCCTATGCGCCATGATGACTCGACCAGGTGGCAAGTTCAAAGAAACATTGATACCTCATCTTGGCAGGTACACGAAAGACCGAAGAGCCACGATCGCGAAGCCCTCCCGTCAAGCAATCTGGATGAGAACAAAAATCGTTCGGAATTGAGTAACGAGGTGATCGTGAAAGCGCCCATCAAGGACAAACCGATTATGCCAAAAATCACAATGAAAACATGGAATAGTTTGACCTCGGACCCGGCTACGTGGCCTTTCAAATTAAGCGGTGCCAAGCCCTGGCCGAAAGACAAGAACGGCAAGTCGTATAATCCCAATGCTGAACTCGTGAGAAAACTTGGTCTTGACAAGCAAGACCGCTCGGCAACGTCCACCAAAGATACCAACAAAATCATTAGCAAATCGATTCTATCGCCGATATCGGACAAAAAGAAAATTGAGGAAGGTACCGAGGTTGACAACAAGCGACGAAACGATCTCGATACGGTAATAACTTCAGCTAAGAATCCAATCAACTGGCCCGAAAAACAGGCCAGCGTGGACGCGTGGGGGAGCAAAACAAGGCAGGGAAACGATCGAATGCCGCAGAGAGAAGTATCTGGCCAAGTGTGGCAGACGAACCTGGAAAACGATAAAAAAATATGGTCCGGCCAATCACCGGTATCGCCCAAAATATCGTCCGTTGGTGCTTGGATTATGCCCGCCGATCAGTCCACCTGGAGTCCGTACGATCTGAAGCAGAACGTTTACGGACAAACATCCGAGGATCACCGAAGCCGATGGAACGAACCGGCAACTCCCGAGGAAACGGACGGACACTTCTGGTCCGCGAAGAACGAAGCTATCTGGCCACAGAAGTCTAACAATTGGAACGTGATTGGTTCGGTCTACACGCCTGAAAAATCAGCAGCCACCGATCAATCAGCCGGTTGGCCTTCCAAATGGCGACAGTTTACCTATCACAAAGTCAACGCAGCGCCATTAACCAAAACCGGCTCCATCAACAACGGTGTCGACGGGGCTAGCAGAGCGCGAAACTCTTACATCGCTGTTTCCGCCGTTGCACCACCGAAATATCCGAACAACGAATGGCGAAAAAACGACATCGAGGAGGACCAGCTGGATCGTAACTCCGGGAATAATCGCCTCGATTCGAGCCCCGACCACGACGAACTCACCAGTCAATTACGAAAAAATCCGGGCGTCGTTAACGAGCGGTGGAAGGATCGAACGATAACGAGCCACGCAAAGGAAAACGGAGGCCGAAACGATCCTTTGGAACACCAATTGGAGGAACTGAGACGAGGGCCACACTGGAAACGCGAATTGCGCGAACTGAGTCAAGTTAGTATACTTCCATCAACTTCTCCGCCCTAACCTTTATCGAGGCAAATACTCAAGTTGCATTTTTCGCACTGCTATCACTCACGCTTCCACTGTCATTATAAGTCTATTACATTCGAACGAAATAATTGTATGTATCAAATAGCCTCGTTAACGTGTATTCAATCTTGGCTGTTTGTCTTGTGGATACGGTTAACCAGTAGACCTACACTTTCTCCCATCCACCTCATCGTAATTAGAATTAACGTAATACGCTTGTTATCAAACTTCGAATCGATCAGTTTTGAAGTTGGTAAATTAACGATTGAGTTCGAGGTCAATGTTACTTCCACGCAAGACCCGCAACCCAGACTATTTTTAGAGATACTTTGGTAGCCAGGAATTGATAGGCTTATTGTTTCTTTATTTTGGTTGCAACTGGAGCGATGCACAGTTGTTAATCGTCAAAGAAAATAACAGTGATTGGAAGGCTTATTAATTTTTCATTTTGGTTGCAAGTAGAGCAGTGCCGAGTTTTAAAACTGGAACTTGAACTCTAAACCGAAGAGTTTGGTAGATGACCTTGATGAAAATAATTGTTCGTTTTTGAAACTTCCAACGGAGACTAGCTCATACCCTATGAAATCAATGAACCAAAATTGACCTCGAGATTGAAAAACGGTAAAGTCGCAAACGAAAATTACGCAATGTAATATCACGACAATTCTTCTGATATGAAAGTGTCTTAATGAAATTATAGAATATTCATCAGTAGGCAAAAGATTCAGGCGAGGAGAAATGTGCAGCCGGACCACAATTGCACGAAGGGAACACGAGGCAAAACGAAGCAACGATAATATATATTGTTCTATCAAGATATTGAATAAGTTCTCGCTGTTTTTTCGTGAAAACCGTTTTCAAAACTCTTGCGTGATTAACTTCTAATTATTCTAAATGTTCACCTAGCGACTGACCCGAGTTTTTGTGAAGTAATGCCTCCAATTGTTCTTTCCAACGTTTTTCGGTTTACCGGAGCGTCAAATATTTTCAACAAAGAAATCATTACGTTTCAAGCGTCTAAACCAATCTCCGCGCGTTATTTCCAGAGCATAGTCACCGCACTTACTACTTTACTAATGCGTCATCGTATATTATACACGCGTAATTCTCGTGACGGCATCTGTTGGAAAACAGCGAGAACTTATTCAACGTCCTAGTAATCTAGAATGAGAGAAAAAACCGAAACTCGAAGTTGGTAGCAGTTGAAGTCAGCTTGTTAGAAACGTGTAAATCTGATGACGTTGAGTTTTGAAACTTTTTTTTTAAGACAGTTTCGAAGACAAACGTATGAACGAATAGAGGAAGAAACTGTAAGTCTGGTATTGCGCATCGGTCCAATGTGGGATGTCCAACCAGCAAAGCGAATGTAGTTAAAAAGAGTGGAGCACGGGGAGCCCGATAGCTCTCGCTATTCCGTTCTCTCGTTCACTCTCTTTGGTCTCTCATCCTCGCTGTGGCTCCCCATTCGCTCTCCTTGCACGGAATAGACATTGAGGAACAAATGCCACTCTCCACACCTCCCTCCGGCAAGATATTGCAAATAAAACTTTCTTGAAACTGAAGTACGGCGAGAGAGTTGTGGAAGTTGTTGGAGACCGGTTGAAGTATAAAAGCAACGACTAAGATCACGCTCGGAAAGAAACGAGATGCGGCTAATGCAACGGGGTTCGCCCCCCTTTGGTTCGTCCTCCTTGCTTCCCGTGAAACACGAAGAGCAAAGTTTCACGCGCGAGATGGACCTCGCAGTCGTTAATTAAATTTGGAATAGAACGGGGAAAACTACGGAGAGAGGAGAACGTTTCAAAGGCGAGAAAAATCTTCGGAAGCGAGCTCGGAAAGGCGAAGAAAACGGAAGTGCACGAGAGGGAGATGTGAAAGGAAACCGGGAAGAAACGACCAGTCATTACGCGCGCCGTATATCTTGGCACTTCGCAATCATCAATAAAGTTCCAAGCGGTTGAGAGAACAGAGAATTACGAAAGCGAATGATTCGCACGATTCGAGAAGCAAGAATACCGCGGGAGAAAATAGGGCGTAATGGGAGAGTCAATTTACTGCTAAATTAAACATCTGCACCGAATCGTGGCGCACATTTAGCTTGAATATCGGTTTGAGCTGGCCACTAAACTATCGTATCAATGGAAGATAACGAAGAAGATAAATTTAGGTTGGACGAAAACTACACTATGATATATTTGTAGTATCGAATTTATTTCCAAGCAGTCGAGATAGTGAAGGTCTCTTCTATTTGTCTCATTGCTCCTAGTTCCTTTCGATGTTTGTTTTCTTTGTTTGGGTCGCAAACAACTCCCTGTTTCCGATCACTCTAACAACCGCATCAGTCCGCTCCAGCCGCAATCCGACGTCTCTAAACCGTTGAAATAAGGTAAACCAAGCGCACACAATGAGAAAAGAGCGCACGTACGAATCGAAGAACGCCCTGATAAATTACGAAAAACGCTTGGTAACGTTTGATCCGACGGGGTTGCAGCTTTTGCATCATTGGATTGCAACGGAAGCTTCTTTCTATCCTTTATATTATTATTCAAAATCATATTTCGCAGATTTAGCCCGCAAATCGGTAAATGAAAATTCTATAATAATTTGCTAACGTTCATATCTCGAATTTGCAAGCGGAAATCCGGGGAATGTGAAAAACAATGAGAAAAAAGTTAAAGAAATAAAACCAAAGAGTACTCTAATCGTCCAATATGAATTAAAGCTCTTGCGGCATACAGAGTGGGATGTATATATTTTCGAACGAACAAAAGAGACAAAGAGAGCTGTTCAAGAGAAAGTTTGTCGAACGATAAAGTAGCTAATTAGTCATGACCACACAGGTCTCATGGGGTCTTGGACAAAAAGTGTTTGAAAAATGAAATAAAAAAGAAAATAAGATACGTCGACTCGAGTCCTCTGGGAGTACGAGTACAGACGGACATATGTATATAGACATTGAAGGAGCAATTTCCGGATGCTCGTGGCCCGTGCTTCTCCTCGACCAGAACGTGCACGGACTCCGATATAAAACCTACCTAACGTGCTCGAGGTGAAGTCCTCTTTTCCCTCGCTCTTCCATTCTTTCTAGTCCTGGTTGTTCCCCTCGAACGTTGCCGCGGACGACCGACCGCCTGAGTGGGATCTAGCCGGATCGGAAGTGAGCGATGATCTTCACCGACAGGGCGCGTCGCAGCTGGCTCGATCTCGCCTCTGATTGCAAAAGTTGCGAGGCCACAACGAGGAAACGAGATCTCTCGCTCGTGGTCTGCATGCTTTTCCACTAGGGTTTTCTTTCGATGAAGTATAGGGCAACGCGGTGTCGTGCTGTCTTCTTGGATACGCGGAGAAAGGATAAAAGGGGTAAAGAGAAAAGAGGTGAAAGGAAAGAAAGAGCCGAAGCAGGGGAAGTCATAGAGAAGAGAAAGAGAGAACAAAAAACGAGAGGGAAACCAACTTTGCAAAGACGAAAATAGATATAGGAAAAAAGAGGGAGAGAGATAGAAATAAGAAGACGTATGACAAAGTATACGCAGAAAGGTGGAGTCGTGTATTTGACGTGTCAATAGCAAAGATGAGGCCGGTAGATTTTTTTTTCGCCTTGCACAAGTTTATGCCTGGCGCATTGAAGAATCGCTTATAAAAGCGAGCAGCGAAGCGTGAGAAAAAGTTTGCCGAAAGTTCTCGCCTCTATATTTCGCCGTCGCGGCGAGCGCAAGAAGGAACTTTTATTTCTCAACCGCAATCGCGTTAGCGTCCATCACAGTTTTAATAGAAAATCGTCGAACGGTGTAAAACGCCGTGACCTCGAGAAGATTCGTGAAACGAATTTTCAATCGAGGCACTTAGGTAAGGGCGAGGAAAAAAGAGAGGGAAGCGAAAATAATTGTGCAGCTTTTCGCCGGATACGTTTCACCGTTATGATAATGTTCTATTTTTAAAGAATCAGTGTACAAACCCTAACTTCAGTAAAAAAAAAAATGCACGAGAAGTGCAAGCGGAGCGTGGTTCAAAGTTTTTGGTGAAATATTTATATGTAACTTGAGGTAGTTTCTATATAATTGTTTGTTGTCATTTGAATTACTAAAGTTTGTAATAGCACGAAAGATCTTTGATCTTTAAGCATTTGTGAAGTATGATGGAACTTCGGTGCAGTTTACACCGAGATATTTGATATTTAAATCAGCGAACCTTTCGTATATTAATCGCAATTAGCATTGATGTTAGCTCTGGACCCTCAATATTACAAAAAATCGTAGAGGTATAAATATCATATATTCCGTAATATGATGTATACGAGAGAGTATCTTTTCAAAAGAATAATTTATGGATTTACAGAATGTATTCAAAGAATAATTCGCTGAACGAATGTATATAATATAAAGAAATATGAAGCGAATATTTTTCCGCTGCATATTTCTTTTCGCCTCGTCTGCCGTATACTTTCAAAAGAAAATCATATCGTGAAATTAAAACGTATATATGTAAAATAAAAATATAAAAATGACGGGTTTGTTTCGTAAACAATTAATATAATTACTTTTTTCGTGAACGACAACCGTCAAAAATCGATCAACTTTTAAAATGTTCAGAACAGCCTCCAGGACCTTTTAAAAGAAAATTTAGTCTCCGAGCTAAAACTACAAAATAAACAAAAAAATTAAGTTTATCGAATTCCCACTGCGATCGATCAATTATTCGAGGTCTCGATTATAGTTTGAAATTCATTACTCGGATATCGCTTAAACGTCGTTAGCACAGCCCCGTTACGTAATACCTGTCGGCTACGGAAACTCTTTCGTGAAATCACGTAACACGATATTGCTTTTCCGTTGCCTGCGTTTCAGAAACGATCGGTGACGAGCGGAAACTCATCGAGCACGCTTGTCACAACCCAACCATCACGAGACTTCGTAGAAACGTCGAGCGTCGATAACGAGATTTTGAAAAATCACATGGGAATCGTGACGCTCACGGACAATCCGACATATGGGAATAAGAACGTGACGAACTAAACCGGGGCACATTTGCAGATGGAAGAATTGCAGAGAACAACGGAAAACAAAAACACCATGCCAACAGAGTTAGCAACGGCGGTGATAATTCATGCGTAATTTCGTCGATGCGAAGTGTAACCAAAATAATAGTTACAGAGTCAAGTGAAAATAAGTATATGTACACTCTGATACATACACAGAAACATATACCTTGCGAATTATTCGGACCAGCTGCAACCCAGAAAGATAAAAATCGCCTTGGGTAGGCGAAACTGTTTATTAGGAGGTCCAACGAAATATCGAGATGAAACATTAGAATATTTGATAACTTGGATAATTCGTTAATTGGATCGAGTAAATATCTTATGGAAAAAAGACCATTCCGTTTTTCCTTCGAACCAATCGTTGGTCTCCCGTAATGACAATGTCATCCTCGATCAGGCCAAGAATCCTTTTTTGTGCGGTGAAAATGGACTCCAACAATAAGAAACAAGAAAAATAGCCCGACCCTACATCCCTCCCGACACGTGCAGTAACCACGTGTCTTTAACTTCGTCATTCATTGCCATGATATAAGAAAAGAAACGCTGCTATCAAAAATGGAAGTTTCAGAGCATATCGTTGTCCTCCTCGTTGTCTAGAGATTTAAAACTTGTTTTTAAATGTTTGGTTCCGCGTATCGCATGACAACACGAAACAGCAATCCCGGAAACCCCATAATAGCGTTTCGCACGTTAATGATACGGTGATACACGTGAATAGTGCTATTCGTGAAAAGAAATAAGAAAAAGTAATGTGATCGTGTTACTGCGAAAGACACGGTACACATTTTTTAAAACGAGGAAAACATGGATCGTGAGACAGGAAGTGACGTATTTTTCCTGGTCGCCACATTTTGGAAATGTGAAAACAATGTGGCGGCCGATTAACGTGTTTAGCAACAGCTATATTTTTTGGATACATAAACGTCTCGCTCCTGGTATCGAAGGGCCATCCTTTTTGTATTATATAAATCGATGATACATTAGCATTGGTCCGTAGAAAGTAGTGAGACTAATCGGGCTCTGTATGTGTATATATTGTTTATTTCTCGTCGTCCTCGTTTCCGGTTCCTCCGATGCCAGAATCGTCAATGGAAAAATTATAATTTAAGCTGAGTGTACTATCATATTCGTACGAAAACAAATGCAATGTAACGTTTTACTTTTGATTTATCTATTTAAGGTAGGAAGACCATTTGCAAATTTGAAAACATCGATTTTTTGTCATAAATTGATAGTTCAATTTTTGAAGAATATTGTGTCCAATTTTTATAGCGTAATTCCAAGAATTGATGAAGTTATCGTAAAAGACGCCAAGAGCGTTCGTGTCCAGTAAACAGAGCTATGCAACTTTGGGCGCGTTTTTCTTAAAACTATGTTTTTCCCAACTGCTGGAGTGATTACGCCGGAACTATTCCACCGATTTCTATGAAATTTGTCACACATCTTCGTTACATCAGCAGTTTGTTGGTGAACCTCAATATTATTTTGAATTCCAAAAAAAAACCTACCTTTGCCTTCAAATATAGCAAAACTGTCATGAAGAATCACAAAATTGACTTTATTAAGCTGCCATTTGCTGAATTTTACACATATTTCAAAAATCCTGGTTCACCAATAGTGTATGGGTCTTGCCTTTAAGAATCATATTGATTTTCTTTTCCGATAATTACTGCGTGAGGGGAAACACTAGGAGTGCGGCAATTTTAAAAAAATCTTCTTCTAAACATTAACGTAGACGAGGAGCGGTTTGCATGAAAAAAAAGTGTATATATTTTTTTGAAAGAATTACAATATGAAACATAATATATTTAAAGATCTAAATTTCTATGTATATTCCTTCCATGAAAAAAAAAGAAACCCATCATTTTCGAGCTTGTAAATGGTCTTCCTGCCTTTATTGTATTCGATATCAGAGCATAACTAGTCAGGGATATATAACGCTGCGACGAAGTTCAGCGTTGAATTTCGACAACTCGTGTGATACGGATTGTAATGATGATATCGTAATAGAAAAATCAAGCTAATTTCGCACTACACGAAACTTTAATTTTCAACAAACTTTACCTTCGTTTCGTGACGAATCATGTTTCCCGAAATCCTGAGTAAAGCTTTGTGCTTTACTCAGGTACATGTAATAATACGTAAAGTCACGAAACAAACGGTGAGCTAAAAAAGTCACGATTTTTTGCTGGAATGTAAAAATCGGGGGAGCCGTACGATTTTACCGAGACATTGAAAGGGCAGATTTTTATTTTTGATTCTGCAACTAGTCGGAAAAGAAAATAGTCTATGAATAAGTCACGAATGATTGGAACATATTCAAACATAGCTTGAATGAAATTTTTTTTTCATTTGTTAATGTCGTTGCAACATAGCAGTTGTACTTTTTAAGAGATTACAGCTTCACGGTATTGCAGTGCCCTCTCTTTATTTCTGTATCGTCAAGTTTTCCGATAAGTGCAAGTTGCGATGATCAAGTAATCAGTGAGTATGTAATAATTATTAATTTACCGATCAACAGCAGAAACGCACATGAAAAGAAAGAATAAAAAAAACAATTATAAACGCACCAGTCCGTGCATAACGGAACGAAGGAGAAGAGAATGAAATCCACCCAACGCGGGCAGCGTAATTAATACATATATATAAGCTATATGTATGTGTTACGTAAAGAAAAATATTGTTTTAATTAAAATGTGACTCGACGTCTGTAATCCCCACGCCCCATTTTCTCGATCGTCCTTCCCTCTGTCCCCATGTCCATTAACTGATTATCGAATTATTATTGTAACAATGATCAGTAATAGAGAGATTATATCGTGGCTATGGTGTAGGATGTTTGAGGACACACAGAAAAAAAAACAATTACTGAATAAATGTCATACGTTATGTAATATAAAAAGATTGTGTCTATCCGTTGATTATTCGTGCCTGCATGTGACATAGAGTATTCATACAAGCTCTCTTTTGTTTTAAGGTTCAACATAAACAGCAAATTTTCACTCCTTTAAAAGCATTGTAACACGCTTCCAAGTAATCGCAGATTACGTGTTTTTCGATAGGAATGAGAATTATTAACATGAATAGACAATAGCTTTTCAATAATGAAAACATGACGGCAAAGAAAATGACGTGATGGTAGATTTGGGCGATTGGGGAATTATTTGGGAATGGGAGATTTGTAATGTTCGATATTTAAAATTGTACTATACTGGACATTTTTATACTGGATGGAGACTAGTTTGTTAAAGTTCGTTGTTGATTCGAGGACCTGGCTAATCGCAAACTGGGAGATTTCGGTTTTAACGAGAACAAAAAAACTGCCAGGCCATTTTCGGTACATTTAAACTTGAAAACGTTGTTCTTCTTTGACAGTTTTAATCACAGCTGTAATCTGTGTGGCACCAATTGAATCCGAAGTATCCCGAAGCCTTGGATCGGAATTGAAATCAACGATCCTTTTTGTTCTTCTCAGTGCGTTTACGAATAGTAGACGTTGCTGTAATTACGGCTACAATCAGGTTGTTCAAGGTCGAAGGAGACAGACTTTCATACCTGTCAAAAAGATTTATTGTTTCCAGATGTCTTCGCGAGCTCGCCAGGATGACATTCAATAGACGACGAAAACCAGCGAAGTTTTGGTAAGTCGTTATTAACGGGTAACATTGGTCTTGTTGAATCACCGAAGCAATGCCAAGAAATCACCAAAAGCCTGCTACGTCAATCACGAAACGTCAGTCTCGACCATCTGTCAGCTATCATTTCCGCAACGATGGTGTCGCCACCATAGACATTTCCCATCACGCTTGACGATAAAAAAAAATCGAAACCTGCACAGGGGAAGGACTTGAAAGTGTCGAGTTCGAGAAGTTTTCCGATGACAGTTTGGGCCTGACCTTGGAACGTAACAACTGATCTGATACTGGGATAAAGCCTTCGAAGAGATGAAGACGAGCCAAGCCGAGGCCGGGATATGTGGGATCAGCTACCGGAGCTGATACTGACGCAAATATTCGGCTACCTTCATCGAGCCGATCTCGCATGCGTCGGTCAGGTTTGTCAGGCATGGAATCGCGTACTTTCGTCTCCTGTTCTATGGCGCTCCGTCACGGTCCTCATAGATCGTGATCTCCGTGGCGAACTACCTCTTGTCGGTGAATTAGCGGTTCGTACATCCTTTCACGGAACAAATTTCAATATCATAACAACTTCGGTAATTACAAAATCGTTAATCCTGAAAATAAAAATCTGCCTTCTGCCAGCTTTACCAATAATCTCCCAAGCAAATGTTGAAGTCAACATAATTCTGTTTTCGAATTCGAAGATTCTTTGAAATTTGGATTCAATAAATCAATTGATAATGGTTAAAATCTATGACAATAATATTTGTTTGCTTAAAAACTTCGACCTTTCTTTTCATCACGCGTTTAAAAGCATGTTCAGTTGAACGTAAGCACATTTAGAAGAAGGTCATTTCCAAGATTGACATTTTGTCGAAATGAACGAACGACGCCAGTTCGACATCCGGCAGAGTCTTCAACTATCACGAGTTCGTCGAAAGGTTCCCTCTAACGACGTAATTTTTGCAGAACAAATATGGTCAGCATATGAGAAACCTTGAGCTCGCATGGTCCAGGCCCTACGTACTTCCAATTGAGACCCGATTAGCTCGCAATGTCCAGGCAGAGGCGGGTGTTGATTTTCTATCAATCGTCAGGAACAAGGACGTACAGCTGAGGAAACTCGTTTTAACCGATTGGGTATTCAGCAGCAAGTGGGGCAATCGTGGGAAGCTACTCTATGCACTCGCCAATTTTCTAGGGTAGGTCAAGACTCTTGGACTACGTGACGTTCGGTTTATCCATACAGTTATACACTCTTCTATTCTCTGACAATAGTCGAGTCCAAACGCTCTCGAATGAATCGATAGTACGCCTTCGAATATACCTCGGTTACTTAGCCTTCACCCCCTATTCAGTGCACACAAAACAACAAAGAGCCTTTCCATTCCAGGGTCCATTTGAAAAATCGATCGGAAATTTCAACCTTTTTTTTTTGTAAATTAATGAAAATCCTAGGCATTTCTTGTTTACAAGAGTCCATCGTTAAATGGAGCATGCCTTAAAGCCTGTTAGATAAACTTAGAAGAAAGACGTATGTAGCCTTTGAGAAATATACGGTTTTTCGACTTTTTTCATTTTCACAGAATTTTTCATGATTTAAAAAATGGAATTGATGTTTGCATCGTTCAGTTGCAAAGAAAGTGATTTTTGTATTTTCCAGATTTTTCCGCACAGATGTCACCTACGAAAATTGTACGAATATATTTTGGGATGTAAATTTAAAAAAAATGTTGGTTGCGTTTTAACGATGCAAACTTCAGCCCCATATCCATAACTTGTATCGAATATTTTTTTCGTATGGTATCAGTGATGGTGATTCAGGAATTGTTGACATTGTCCTTAAATTTGTTGAGCGGCAGAACCGCATTCATCTTTTCGTTGATGATGTCACGTTACTGCAGATCTCAGAAAAACCTGAAGAGTCTGAGTCTTCTGAACGCGAATCTCAGCGTCAGCGATGTTCTACGTTTGCTCGGAGCGGTTGTCAGATCGTCCGGCGAACGTCTCGGATGTCTCGACATTCGCGGGGCTTTTCGCGAATGGCAAGCACCTCACAATAATTCAAGGTTGCGTTTTTTCTAGTCGAAGGTTTTCCAATTTAATTGTTTCATCAAAAGCTTGAAATTTATTTTTAAATGGCGATTATAATTGTCCAGCAATTTTTCATGATCCTTTCTAAAATCTATCCACGTGGCAAGTTATATGTTTCGAATATGAACATTTAGATACTTACGCTTGCTTGGACGCCTTCATGCTTTAACCACCATAAGCCTTGATTACCCAGCCCTATCCGACCACGCGTTAAACGCTCTGGCAAAAGCTGCTCCAGGTATCTTGAAAACCCTTCATATATCCGTGAGGGATTCGGATTCTCGTCAGCACACCCTCGACGATGCAGCTTGGCACAATCTCGCAAAAGCGTGTCCCCATCTCACGGTTTCTTACAGCATAGGTACGACATTGGAAAAACTATTGATTACACGAAATCTTCTTTATTGCATCCGTATCATACGACTCTGCTTCTGTGAAAAATTTTCGATGCAAGTCCGCACAATTCGAAGTGCTAATAATACGAAACAATTTATTCTGGAAGCATCAATAAAGTCAGAGTTGAATTAATAAAATCTCCCTAATACATATAACAACAAAAATCTTGTAACAAAAATCTTTCACCAGGAATTCGGTGAAATGGAAAATAAACTTTTACTGTAAGAGGTAGCTCCAACAAATTTTATTCCGACAATACGTGCAAAAGCAATTTGCATAGATAATATAAAAATATTTCTTCTAATATTATAGAGAGATTTTATTGTCAGAATCAGACGTTGCAAATATATTTTTTTCGTGTTTATGGAAAATGGCCTGAATAAAGCCAGCACGCGAAACATTGCGAAATTCTCAATTATTTGGCTCGCGACGTAACGAGTAATTACTCATTGCTTCTTTCGCCCAAATTCGCACACGACAAACGATATTAAAAATACACCGAAGTTATTACTCGCCTGTATATACCCGTTCACGGGGTGGCTTGCCAAAAAAAGATTGCCTCTCTAGTTCGCGTTCTACTTTCCAGTAAATATCTCTCATTACGAGGATATGTGCTATCTACTGCTGCCCAGCGTGCCTCTGGCGAGTTTCCAGATGTTCAGCGGCCACGTGTGGGATCAGAGTCGATCGAGAAACTTCCGAAGTACCGTCGGTCTGCTCATAGACCATTACACGAATACTCTCGGTATATATCCATCACTATATAGTTCTCCCTTTTTTCCCGCTTCCTTTCTTATAAAGTGTTTTTTTTTTTGTTCAACGATGAGGGTTTCCGTAGCATTGTGGGAGATAAAAAAGCCAATTCTCTCCTCATCAGCCGGATATTTTGTCCTTTTCTGATGTTCTCACACGAAAATTTGGTCGTCCAAATTGCCGTTACGTAAATTTCATTTATCGTACGAGAGACTCTTAGACCCGTACACTTGTAAATGTTCCGCAACATTTGGACGCAATTAGATTCATCACAAAAAACACGACCGTCAGGCCAAGTCATAATGACAATTGGAAATGCCTCTGCCAATAGTATAAAGGAAAAGGTCTGCTCTGAGGAAAAGCACTTTCGTGATTGAGGCAAAATCTGGTCGTGTTACTTGGTTAAAGTTGATAATTTTATTGTTTTTTTCGTGGCTAAAAATGTACTCGTGTAGCTATATATATATCTTTAACACTCGACGATTGCAGCCGAGGTCATGCTCCAATTGCGAAATAATCGCGAGCTCCTCGACGACCTCTTAATATCGATGGTAACGCGATGCAAACACCTGGAGAGGCTCCAATACGATGGAATTCTACGAAGCCTCGATACATTGAAGGATATACTGCAACTTCAATCGAAATCGAAGACCCGTAAGTCAAGATATCAAACTCTAAGATCGAAGAAGGTACACAAAATTTGACGTTGCAAAGGTAAACGTAGAAAACGCAAAATACTTTCGTGCCATGCTACTTTTGCTATGCAAACTTTTAAAGAGATCGTACGTTTCTTTCAATCCTGAATGGATACTCGTGACCTTTTATGATTGGTTTTTTTTCACCCTAGTCACACGAAGTTTGATTTAGACACGCTACGGATATTTCTTTTTCAGCAGGTTTCCGAACGATACATGTCAAGCCGAGGAACGTGAATGCTCTGAATCGGGCGATACTGCGAGAAATAAGCTGCCGATATGACAACAAGATGCTGGAACAGGGCGTCGACTTTCGAATCGAGGATCCGGCTTCCTTCTTCGTTTTTTATTGATCGACACATACACACCCATAGACGCGTTAGATATCAATACCCAAAATTGATTTTTGATACGAGGTCGAGCTGCCACCTCCTTCTTCACCATCTCCGTATAATAATAAAAAAATGATTGGCTAAAAAAGACGTACTTTATTTCGACACGTTCCTCATTTTTTGTCGACGAGAGTGCTCCAATGAACTAAAGGTAATAGAGTTGTAAAAGTGGCTTGACTTCGTAGAAATGTCTCTTGATTGGACGACGCATTTTTTCTTTTGCGAAAACTTTTCAACGTGAAGTATCTTAACGAAAGATCCAACTTGCTCTGCTTGGAGAGTCGTTAACGATGTTTCTGGCACTTCAAGGTGTTTTTATCCGAAGCCTAGAATCTTTGAGGTCACTCTGGATATATATAAATATATATTTATCGCTAAGGGATCACGCCGCTTAGAATTTTTAAAAATTTTTAATCCTCTCTTAAGGCTAAAATAAAAAAATCGTAAAATATAGGAAGGTATTCAGGTGAGCATTCATTCAAGGAATTTATATTTTCCACTTATGCATCACTTTTCAAGCCATCATATTTCTAACACGTATAATCATTCATATAATAATACAATCATACAAATAGAATGTTTACTATTTATAAATGGTAAAAATGATGAATATATCACACTGATTGGCGGGTGTCTCTTCAAAATATCGATGATTTTTTTTCTAACTCTCGTTTGTTTATTTTTCACCACTGACTTGCAAAGCACCAAGAGGAGAGAAAAAATGCTGAAGTTTAAGGATGACAACCAATTTAAATGGATAGTCAGGAAGTTTGTACAATTCGTTTCTTCATGGTACAAAAGAATAATTATCCCTATCTGCATGAATCTCGTCTTTCGTTGATGAAATCATTTCGTTCCCTCCTAAGAAATTCGATTCCTCCAATGTTTCGTTGAATAGTGACCAATTTCATTTTCTTATTCGTAAATAGTTGAGAGCTGATGTTGAATGAGGAATAATTCCATTTAGTTACAATGGTTACATTTGTCTTCCCACGTTCCACTGAGCTAGTATTCAATTACTGTTATAATCAATTAGCAGCGATCAGAACGATCGTCAACCGAAGATTTACCATTATATAATACGAAGAAATCAGACGTGTTTTTTAAACGGGTAATTTAATAAAATAATTATTCGGCAAAATGAAGCACCGTAGTTTCCTGAAGTTGCTCACTGCTGTGAGTTTTACGATGTATCCTAAGGAAGTTGCGGGTGACGAAGGCCTTGCCGCACTCGAAGCACTGATAAGGTCTCTCCTCGTTGTGATAACGCAGATGAACGATCAGAGAGGTTCTCTGCGAGAATTGTTTGCCGCACTGATTGCACCTGTATGGTTTCTCGCCGGTATGGATGCGTCGATGAATCTTTAAGTGCTCCTTCGTAGTGAAGCCTTTGTCGCAGATATCACAATTGGCAATTTTCTCACCAGTGTGAATTCTGCGATGAGCTTGAAGTGCTTTGTTGGACGAGAGCGTTGTACCGCAAAGATCGCACAAAAACTTTCGTATTTTCGTTTGGGTCACGATACCATGGCGCTTTTTCATGTGATCCTTCAGTGACCGCGCGTTCACGAATCCGCGTGTACACAATTTGCAATTGTACTTCAAAACCGTTATTTGCTCATCATTTATTATCGAATGATGAAGTCTCAAGTGGGCCGTCAAATTTTTCTTGTAACCGTACGTCCGGTCGCACAATTCGCAGTTGTAAATCTTCTTTCCGATGTGCACGTTCAACACGTGATCGTCGTATTCGTTTTTCGAGATGAAACCCTTTCCTGGACACATCTCGCAATTGTACGTGTAATCCTTGGTATGACGGCGCCGATGGAATTCCAAATTGCTCTTTTGATTACACGACCAATTGCAAATGTCACACGCGAATTTCTTCACGCCCGTGTGCATCAGCTTGTGACGTTTTATATTCGAGGCACTGCGGAACGCTTTACCGCACTCGTCGCAGTGAAAAGCTCGCTCGATACCGTGAACGTTCTTCAAGTGCTCCGATAGCTTCGTCATGTGAGAGAACTGATCACTGCATTTTCCGCACTTGTGACGGCCACGCGACTTCTTGCTCCCTCGTGCCGTTCTCATCGACCTGGAATTCAGTAATTAACCATACTTCAAATATCGATTTTATTGTTATTCGGACAATAAAAACATTAATGTAATTATTAACGAGTTGTATTAATTACAATTAATTAATAAACATTAACAGTATTGTGTAAAGATCGTTTATATTGAGCGAAAATAAATTAGGAATATTTATATGGAAAATTGTTAAGCTTGTTAATTTACGTGTATCTTTACGCGACGGAAGTTATAAATTTATCGCTTTAATACCCATTGCTTTCGTGAAGTAACAAATCCTAGGGTGGTCTAAGAAAATTCACTTTTTTTCTAAGCCTTCAGCAGCTGCAATAAGATGAAACAAGACCCCTGGTCAACCTGATGAGCTCTTAATATTAAGTAGCGATCCCTCATTGTGATTCGTTATTTCCCATGCTGAAAAGGAAGGAAACTTTTAATGCTGTAGCTGATCAACCGCCGAATATCCATAGAACCCAAAAATATTTCGTGCTCTCCGAAAACTCGTGCTCTACGTAAACGCTCTACGAAAAAAATTCCTAACATTTTTTGATAAGTTTGATACTATCACCAGGAAAGTGAGACTATTTTGAATACTAACTTTGATCTCAAATAACATTCAAAAGAGTAGATTTACCATTAAATGTTAAGACATCCTTTTTATAAAGCGTTCAATATCGTACAAAAATACGTTTTGGGAACTATTGCAGCCATCGCGGTGATAATAAGAAAAATTGTATACAGTGAATACGCGGATATTTATTGAATACGATTATTATTTATTTAATTTTATTTTTTGAATGCGATTATTATTCATCAAATATTCTTTCAACGAAGTTCAACATTTAAGCAGGGTTCAACAGGTGCTTATACCAAGTTCCACAACTTTCTGTGACAGGCCATGCTTTTGGGCGAAGGGCTGACCACAAATGTAACAATGGGCTCCAAGTGTGAATAAGATGCTGTTCTTGCGAAAGTGCTACGTTAAACTTTCATCGCACACGGTACAAGCAAAAAGTTCTAAGTTTAACATATGCGCTTCGCAATTTTGAAATTGGCACTTGCGTGGGTCATCGCGAGAACGAAATTTCTTGCCGTATCTAGGACACAAAACTCTTCCTCGCGTTTCGTGGCATACCAGATGTTTCTCCTCTAAGGTCAAAGGTCTCGGCTGCAAATGACACAGACATGCTGGGGCTTACAAAGTCGAGACATTGAAGGTCGCTTTAAGAGCGTGCAAGCTTTTAGGTAAATGCAGGTCAGAAACATTGGACCCGCTTGACACTTGAACCTGCGTCACTGTAGACTAGCTTTCCTTTTCGAAACGAATTTTCTTGCACTATGATAATACTAGAGGAATCTAGCTGTTAAAGAATCGTAAAGAATAGCCAATAATAATAAATAATATCTCGCCTCAATTTGACATAAAAACGTGATGAAATTGGACCGAACCCGAACCATTTACGCTCCGAGGGTTGGAAATATTCTGAAGAGTTTTCCTAACGACTTTTAAAAACACGGATATAGTAGCAATCGGTATAAGGAATATCGCTGTTTTTTTTTTTTCATATTCGCCAAATTAGGTTGCGCCAAGAGGTCAGAACTCGTCATGCTTCAAATTTTCAACGTTTACGCGCTTTTTCAATTTTTCAAGACGATTTTTCGTCTTCGCGCGGGACAAAATTCGCTAATTTTGCACAATTCTTCGGATTGATTACTCGTTCTTATCAGTTAGGATTCAGGTGACTACAGCGTATACTTACCTTGTACTGACAAACTAACTGCGTGGCGTTTTTCAATCGAGTAATTAGCTTGAATTACTAATCCACAAGTCAGTATATACGTATCAAAAACGAATAATTTTGTCCAATATTGAAAATTGTTGCGACTATTATTAAGTCACTCATCTAGAATTAAAATGCAATCTTTCCTGTCAATTATAATGTAATCTTTTCTGTCAATTTTAATATCGAAGAATTGGTAGTCCGGGTTATTATTAGTGGGGAAATTAAAAGAAATACAAGGACGGCGACATCGAAAACCACCAACGGGATGAAAATAAAACCATGAAAAATGTTTTTAAACTGTATACGGAAAATTTGTTTATTTCGAACGTAACTAAATTTTATTCGTCGATGCTGATAACGCTGGAATTTTGACCAAACGATGAGCTTTACAACGACATCGCTTCAGAAGTTAAAATATCGCTACTTTCGAATAATCGATACTTTTCATACGTTGGCTGGATGCACTTCGAAATATCTAGAACTCGTTCACTCTTCACAATCTTCATCGAATCGAAAGTAAATTTCATGACGCAAATAAAAATGTTTCCAATATACGATTAAAGCATTTTCCGAAAGTTGAAAATAAAATGATTATACGGAAAGAGAAATCAATTACTCAGCAAAGGATTTATGAACGACGAAATCTCGCAAGTACTGTTTCTTAATCTTTGTATGATTAAAGCTCACTCGTAATGCACAATCAAAAAATATATTATGATTATTCAAAACTTTGCCGTAGATCTGTTTACAGTTACATTAGTCGATTTTAGTAGAGTCACAGTTCACGAGTTTTGTTGCCGAATGGAAATCAAATTGTCACAACTCAATCTTATAAAAACTTCTGCAATGTCGTATGATCTCTGAACCTCCGAGTGGCTCAAGAAGTAAAAGTAATTTAATGTTTAAATTTTTCCGCTCGGTATTCCGTCACGATTGCTTAATTATTTCGACATACTAATGTAACTCGGAAATATGCAAATTTCCGATCCATTGCTACAATTGAAAAGAAGAAGAATCGCTCCATCGAAAGTGCGACTTCACCCCGAGGGAATAAGTAATAACCTCGAAAACGCGTTGTACATAAGTATGAATAATATTGAATAACGTTCAAAATGGTTACGCGTCATTCAAAAAATATCCCAGCGATTCTTCCAATTTGAAATTCAACGTCTGTGCCACGGTGCGCAAGGACGGCCATCTTAAATCGTTCAAACCGTTGCCGCTAGAGGGGCCCGCCAACCGTGCAACGTTCAAAGTACGCAGCTTGATTCTACCGGTCGCTGCACGAATTTCGGAAATTCGGAAAAAATAAAAAAGAGTAATGATCGAAAAGGCACATTCATTCCAAGTCAATGAAGTGGCTCTGGCTCTCTTCGTTCTGAGCTATAAAGTCTCTGACGAGATCGGCTATGGGCATGACTGGAAGGGGTGGATGCGGGCCCGGATGCGTTTTTCTGTGACATATGAGGCCAGGCTTTTGTGTAAATCCTTTGCCGCAAATATCGCAAATGAAGGGACGTTGCCCGGTGTGTATGAGGACGTGTTGTCTGAGCTGCGACTGACGGGCGAATGGTTTGGCACATATCGGGCAGGGATGAGGTTTGTTGCCAGTGTGTACGGCCATATGTCGCTTGAATGAATCCTTTTTGGTGAAAGTTTTCCCACATTGGGCACAAACGATCTTCTCCCTCTGCTCGTGCTGCGTTATGAGATGTTGATCAAGATTTTCTTGCGTGACCATTCGCCTTTTGCATATATGGCACTCGTATTTTGGTTTGTAGTGAGCCCATTTCTGGTGTACGTAAAGGGAGCCGGTATTTTGGCAGAGCTTGCCGCACACGTCGCAATTGATGGGTTTCTCTTTGTGATGGAATCTTATGTGATTGGTGAGATCACCCTTCACCTTGAATTTCTTGGTACAGAACTCGCAGGCGTGTTCGTATCGATCGGTGTGCTTTCTAATGAAGTGCGACTGCAGCGAGTGTTTGGAGCGACATATAAAGCCGCAAGTCTCACAGGGAAAGTACATGCTGCTCTGTCGTTTCCTCGTCCAAGTCTCATGTTTCCTTTCCAGATGCGCCGCGAACAGTGACTTCTTGAGGGTTCTGTAATCGCAAACGGAACATATATATGCACCGTCCTCTTGTATGCAAACTTTCTTTTTGTGGGTCCAAGCGACATGTTTTCTAAAGGCTATGGTAGAGCCAAATGTTTCCGAGCAAGCTTTGCACTTGAGGGGTCCAACGGTCGTACTCGCTGTTGTCATCGAATCACCAGGATAACGATCTTCCAATTCGTCCGTTGTTCCCGGCTTTGTGTTAGAAGTTTCCGGTTGGCCTTCCATCTCTGATTCTTCAAGAAATTCCTCTTGGTCCTCGTCCTCGTACTCCTCTAACTCATCCTCATCTTCCTCTTCTTCGACGTCTTCGTTCTCCTCGTTTTCATCTCGTTCCACACCCGAATTTCCGGTGATGTAATCGTTCTGGAGTACTTCGACGAGTGTCTCGTTCATTTCGTAATCCGATATCTCGTGGGAAGCTTCTTGCTTCATAATTGTGGAAGACGAGAGAACAACATTACTCTTCTCCGAACTTTTCATCACTCGTTCCAGCGTGACCGTGCCAGCCTCGATCTTCACCTCGTACACATTGCCCAGTAAAATATTCTTCGCTTCGTCGCTCTCACGAGTTTTAGTAGACTTTTCGTCGTTCGAATCAAGCTCGTCTTCGTCACCATCGTTTTCCTCGTCGTACTCGCCATGGCTCGTTGTACCGTCCTCCGCGTTGGACTCGACTTCTTTGTAAAAACTGGAATCGTTCACGAGCGTTTGCTCGTCGTAATATATATAATCCTCCGTCAATATTTCTTCCTTCGCCTGGACGGCACACTCCTCGTTCCCGTCCACCTCCGAAGTCTCATCGCCAGTTTCGAAAGGCTCGTCGTTCTCTGGCACGAATGCGTAATACGGCTTACCATCGAATTCCAGTATCTGCCATTTTTTCATCACCACCGATTTCCGATCGTAGATGAACATACCCTGCGACTCGCTGTCCTCTGTATCTTCGGGCCTGAAACATCATCGGACAACCATCGTTAGTATGGTTCATAGTTGCGCGGGCGTAATTATTTCAACGCAAACGAAAGCGTCTTGTCGCGTTCTGTGGGAAACATGAGACTTTCCATTAGATAACAAATACTCATCGACAGAAACTCCGATAAGCGATCTATATTCGCACAAATGATAAATCGTATTTATGTGACCGTCATTGGATGTCGTGATAATCTATAAAAATCAGGACCACTGGCAGTATTTAATATTTCCACTACCCCGTAAGTCGACGTTACCTGAATCTTTCCGCTTTTTCATCGACCATTTCTTCACTGGATCTATCTGGATTATAGGATCTATCAACGAAACTCATTATCAGTAGATTCCTTCCTACCATCCCACATTCCATTTGATCTATGGATGCTTACGGGGAGAGACAAACACAAAATCCCAAATTGTCGAACCTTTAATAGAATTATCTTAAACCTTGTCTTGTCTGATTCCCTTTCCAATCCTAAGCGGAGCAACGGTATCAGTAGTAATCAATGCAATGTTCACTAGAACTCCACTTTAAAGCCATCACTGTACGTTATAACTATACTTACCTTTCGCAAAAAAAAACGTGAAGAATACCTTCGAGACATGATTGAAAAATCAATAGCCATTAATGATAATAAATTAAACGTCGATTTTTTAAACAATTTTATTAAGTTCGCTATTGTTAATGCATAGTATGTCGTAATAATCCGGTACATTCTACCTCTATACACGGTTTTTGGAAACCCAGATAAGTAATTTGCAGAGCGATCTCTGTTGAAAACTTTGTTATATACTTATGTATGTATATACATATATATACACGCAACAATCACAAAGAAAGAAAAACAGAAGAAAAATCAATCAAAACTGAAAATAATAATAACAAGTGAACACTTCAAATGATCGATTGTAACAATTCGGTGTAAACTCCTCATAAACAAATGTGAGTTTAAAACGACCAGGAAGTGCCGACATCGCGTTATGCACGCTTATTTACACGATCATATCGATCAGCTTTTTTTCTGGAGTTTTCTTTCGCCTCGTTCGAACTTTGTTTTCCATAAAGTCTCTAATGTTTGAGATGCACACAAACGCGCAAACCCGCGAAAGAAAAATTTCAACCATTCGTATTTCCTACAAGGTGTTGGCCGCTTTTTCTCTTACTCTCTATCTTTGAGTTGTCTTGCCGATTGTCATTGGCTACTTTTATTTGGGTGCCATCAATTTTACCGGAAGATTCTGTTACAAAATCAGGACGACGTCTGAGTCTAAACAAAAAAAAAAAACGTGTTGATCATCGTTAAGGTAAGTAAAATGAGCTCTAACGAACCCAGAGCGTTTTAACGTTCAAATCAAAATCTGCAAAAAACATCGCGAGACGTAAAATCATATTTATGTGGCGTTTGAATAATCAGGCCACCAATCAAACAGTTGACTGTTCAAGTAATTCGCAAGCTTTCGCTTTCGAAGGAATCCAAATTATATAGTCTCCTACAACAACTCGTGACAAATATTGATACGAGATATTATCCTCGAATAGAGCTAATGGATCGACTGCAACCTTTGAGGTTGACCGATGCACATATTTCGGTTTATTGGTGGTCTTAAGAAAAATAGTTTTAGCGATGAGGAGATTAAAAAGTAATCAAGGAAAACGGTTATCTTCACGTACATGTACACGAGTTGGTAAAATTTTTACCGTTTAAAATTAATAGTAAATTAAGAAGCCGTGAAGATGTTTCTTTACGGATCCGTGTACCGCGCAGATGTACGCATATAGATACCGAGACCCAGGTATTGCTGTTTGTATTATTCGTACAAACGAAAAAGGAACAAAAAAGGAACAATTTATAATGATTATGTTGAGAAACGAAGAATTGAGGGCCTCCCATAACATTCTTTCGAAATGACGCAACAAGTGCGGAAGACGCGATTGAGCACATTCGAAACATTTGCAATCGTTCGGTCACGCTAATCATGCTGCATGATTTCGTTGGCGAGTTATAACGATTTGCATGCATCAACGATTGCTCCTTACGTATTTATTGTTCGCACTGTCGAAGCACGTCGTCGAGAATGGAATCGATGTAGACTGGTGGCAATGGCGGGTGTTGGCCCGGATGTGATCTACGATGTCCGGTAAGCCCGGGTTTCTGAGCAAAGGCCTTGCCGCATATGTCGCACACGTAGGGTTTAGCGCCGGTATGCAATATCAAGTGTTGCCTCAGGGAATTCTTTTTGGCGAAGGATTCTTTGCAAATGGCGCATACGTAGGGTCTTTCGCCGTTATGTACTCTCATGTGCATCTTCAATTTGTCGGATCGCGATAACACTTTGCCACACGCATCGCAAACGAAGTTTTCCGGTCGTTTCTCGATGTGAAGTTTCGCCACGTGAGAATCGAGATTCTTTTGGCTAGCGAGCAAACGACCGCAAACCTTGCACTCGTATTTACCACCAAAATGTACGAATTTACGATGATTGTGGAGAGTCCTGGCGCCCCGATATATTTTTCCGCAGACGTCGCATATATGATTCTGCTCCCGATGACTGAACCTAATGTGATAGGTGAGCTCGCGACGTATCTTGAAATTACGACCGCATGTTTTGCACACGAATTTACTATTTTCGACGTGCTTAGCGACATGCTTAGCCACGTGAATCGCGAGGGAACGTTTGTTCGTCGATTTGTAGTCGCACTGACTGCAGGAGAGCATCTTCGATTTCGTGTCGAAGGTAGTGATGATGTGGCTCGCATTGTTGTTGCATCGGGCATCGTGATTTCTCTTGACCCTCGTGTAGAACGAGGTACCGCGAGAGACTCGATAAAGGGTAAGCTTCTCCAAGAAATCGTCGCTATTGTCAAGACCGGTACCGTGCTCGGCGACTACGTGCGACTGGAACGCTAACGCTTTGTTGTACACCTTGAGGCATATCTTACACTTGAAGCACTGTATCGCCTCGTGTACCGCTTTCGTGTGCCTCTTCAGCATGTTCCAAGTTGTGAAGTAGATGTTGCACTTTTGACAGGAATAATCACCGAAAACATCGTCCTCATCGTTATCGTCATTCAGATGAACGAGCTCGTCGCCCTCGTCGGTGCAGGGTGCCTCCTCATCGCCGTATCTTATTTTCACCTCGCAAAACGGCAATATCGTATCATTCTCGTCTTCACAAATCTCCTCATCTTCGTCTTCTTCCTCCACCTCCTCTTCTTCATCCTCGTCCCGCTCGACCTTGATTGACAACGGTGACGCGTTTATTGTCGTCATTGCACAGCTGACGTATCTGTTGGTGCTCTTTTTGCTCTTATTCGACACCACCTCGAGATGCGGATACGGACGGTGAATCCTCAAAGATCTTCTGATGGGTAATAAGGCGTTTAAGCTATCACAGCGGGAAATCCTAAAAAAAGAGAAACAAAAAAGAAAAGTGTATGAGTACATTTCGAGCGCTTCTTAGATACAGATGTCAATTCAATCTTTTCCTTCGTTTGGTAATTATTTCAAATTTCTTTCTCTGTCATGGCTGCGATCACACGTGCCTGAAATAAAATTCAATTTCTTACATATGACAGTTACGCGCGACGCTAGAGCATCGATATCTTGTGAGTTATTACAGAACCAATAATCGTGCAAGTGTCTCTTTGTTTACGCGGATTTTCCGTTTTTTCTCTTCTTTCTTCACTCACACATAGATGTTGACCATATAATCGGTGATTAACTGCCTCACACGTCTCATACTCGCGCACATGACCGTTCAATATTCAATAATCAATATGACCGTTTGATATTTAATATATTCGACCACGTTTTTCGATTTAAAAAAATGTGAAAACCCTAATGACAATTCAAATTGTTCTATGAACCTTCGTTTGTCCTCCTCACGTCCCGTAAGACACGATCGCAATTTGCCTGTCGATTGCTTTTCTTGCAAATTTAAACCACAACAAGAGCGAACATACAATACAACGTTTACAGGGACTCGGTCATAATGTCGAGACACAGATGTATTACGAATACACCTTAAGGTGGTCCTCTAATTTCTCGGCTGTTTTTTACGGCTTCTTCAATAATTTTATACGGGCAAACCATCGAAATATTCAATCTCATTGTTTTTGTATAATCTTGATTAACATCTAAATAAGCTTTACATATCTTTTGAAGACTAAATATATAATAGAATAAAAGTTATAGTGGCCGACAGCAAGACATCAAGTAAAAGAGGTGCTTGACGGTGACCAAGATTGCGGCTGTTCTGCTTATCTGAAATCAAAAAACCAAACGGCATTTTAATCTTCATATTCAAGACTAGCGATTGAATTAGAGTGAATTCTAAATTGCAAAGATTGACTTTTTTATACACTTTTGAAAATTATATTTTTATCATTTTTTCTTAAGGTTTTCAATCGTAGAAAAAAAAACTATCGAAGCAATCATGATAATCCCAGTTCAATGACTGGCTTATAACATATTAAAGATGCTGTATAAATTTAAATAAGATCGGTGCAGTAGTTTCTGAAATATCGTGGTCACCGTTTCGAATACTGGTGTTTCGAGAAAAACACGTTTGAAAGATCGCGCATGTGATTTATACTAAAAATTTCAACTCACCGTCAATGTTTTACAACATCACTCGGGCCTGTTTTACAACATCACTCGTGCGTCTTTCTGGACGGTCGATCCGAGAGCTATCACGCTGTTGAACATATCCTTTAGCTTGGGGGCCGTTTTTCACTACCATGGTTTCCAAGGTCTTCAGGATAGATTCGAATTCTTCGTTGAAGATTATGACAGCGAGAAACTTGGTGATTTCAACCACTTTTGGCCCAGAATGGAGGTGTTTGGGAGCAAAAGTCCAAATTAACAAATTGAGCGACTCCTTATTATTTTGAGTTTCCATTCCCAGGCATTTACTTAACAATTCTCCTTTGGATAAATCCTCATAAATTCGCTTTATACCTTTTTGAACTGCTTCAGAAAAAAGCGGTGTATCGTGTTGGAATTGCTCAGCCTCTCCGCGAAATTCAGCTCTGCGCCATTTGCACCAACTAGATTCTCCTGCAGGGTAATTTTGATCCTGCGGATTGCTGTCGGTGGAAATCTTTTCAAGGAATGCTGCTCAAATTTCTGTCCTCATTTTCTCGATAGAATCTGGATTTCTCCAAATACCTAATCCATAATACGTTGTCATCTACTAATCACTTTATCAGTGAATTTTCCTGCACCTTTCCCACCAATGCCTTTATTAGATTTTTTTGCATTTCGGAGCCGAGTTCCCATCCTCTTTTCAACGTGTCCAACATACTCTTTTTTTACAACATCTTCTCCATATGGTTCTGCCTTCAAAATACCGTTGAATGTCTTGCTGTCACCGTCTCCTATGTATGTCGTATATCGAACTTAATGTTTATCTACTGAACGAGAAAACATTTTCATAAATTCATCTATTTCCATCTTCCCAGAACTTCCAGTATGATTTCGAGTGCAATTTTCTCCATGATCAGCGAGCCATCCTGCATATCCAACTGGATCACTATTTTTTTTAATTTTTCCATATATTGCATCCAGCACAAAAACTACTCATTGCACATGCATCCACCACTTTACCGGTGTACTTGACAATTAAAGTTGAAACTCCGAATAAAGATGAAAATCCATTTTTTTTCCAGGTGTCATCTCCAGATACAGTGAATTCATTTTCTGCTTTTCCTTGTTCTTTAAGGACTTCCTTTTCTTGATTAACCGCAATCGATAGCACTGTATCAAAAACGGCCAAAGAAGCTGAGTGAATATTTTCTAATATGGAATGGTACGTGCTCAAAGCAAAACCTTGTCCCATATCCACCAGTACACAGAAAATTCTATAGCCTTAATAACCGATTCCCAACAAGCGCATCACGAAAACTAAGCAACGATTTATTTCGTAGGCTTTACCGATTTTTAGGCCCGAATCTATTCCTTTTTCTTTCTCATACTACACGCCATAGCAATTTTAAATTGAAATCCCCGTATATGACGTTGATGGAAAGTCACCGTACTTTTGCGCTCTTTACAAATAACAGCAGAAGAAATGGTTGAAAATACACTCACAAAATTCAAAATACAATACATAAGTCTCTTCAACGTTCACTTCTAAATTTTTATTTTGACCAAGTTTCTTTGCTGACTCCGATGTAAACGACTTGTCTTGTTCAAAAGTGTGTCAGTTGTCTGCGAATGTTCGCTTTTTACATCGATAGTAACGAGCCGGGGCGTCTCTAGTTTCTTTCGTTAACATTTTGAAAATCATTTTTAAAAAATCAGCTACGTGCAACTCGCAAGAGAAAATATAGTACGCTTCGCAACTGCCACAGCAAAACTGAACTAACCGACGCTTCACGGCGTCTTAGTCAATACTACTCGGGCCTAATTCACAAAAGGTTCAGGTAGCAGTTAGATTTAGGGATATCAATACAATGATCAGCGCCGCTTGGCTTTCGGGGCAGCCCGGCGCGCGCTCCATATACCTGCTCCGTTCCAGGGCTGTAAGTTGTGAACCACTTCGAATATCGAAAAATCCATTGGCACACATTTTCTACACATGTGATTTACGAAAAAAATTCGATTTTTTCGACCCGAGAAACTAGAGGACCCCCTTAACGTTAACTTCTTTACACACTTACCTTATAAAAAAATCTTGATTTTCATTTGGACCTGGTGTAAAAGATGAAATTATAAGATCGTTTTTGATATACAGGGTGTCCCAGCTAAGAATGTCATCCGTGAAATCGGGGGTAGGGGGTGCAATTCTAAGAAGATTGATATAATACAATTGGGATAATCGCTTTGAGCAACGGCATGAGAAAATTCTTCAGAAATAAATACGATCACGATAGCAATACGAAGTCGGGACTCAATGTCTACGCTCTGCATTCCCTTATACTTGGAATTTTCACTTGTTCATCATCCATTCACTTGAAAGGGTCTACCACAAAGATGGCAAGAACGACGCGTCTTTAAGAAAAAAAAAACGCGCCGACTCCACGAATTGTCCAGTCGTAATTCTCTCCAGTAAGTGGAATGATTCCCAAGGAATTCACTTTTACACTTCAAACTTGATCAGAAATATGACAAAACAAAAAAAAACGAGAATATTTATTTTTCAAAATTGAAAAATTAAATCCCGAATAGAATGGTTTGATTTCCCGGCTATTCTTAAGAATGTAATGTTTCCGAAATCCAAATTATTTCGTATATGCTCGCGAAAGCGTGTGACCAATGTTCGATAGAGGGTATTGTACTAAAATGGAGTTGAGAATATTGCGGTAATTTTTTATCCTTGACTACGGGTACATCGCTTGAAAATTCGTCGTCATAAATTGTATCTAGAGTTGAATGATTTTTTTTAATCAACCACGTAAAATACCAGCGTACTTAAGTGTATGAATAGCATCTTAAAGAACGTTTTTCCGGAAAATTTTGATGGTAAATGATAGTTTAGGGAAGAAAATCTTTCTTTCTTTCGCGTATCACATATGTGTGTACATAGGCAGATTTACGTCTGCGCATATATCTATACATTACATCTTCCACTATTTATATAATAAATACACACCTATGTTTGCACGTATTAATATAAATACATCTGGACTTATATATTTCAAAGACAGCCCCGACACTTTTCTTCCTGTTGATCTCCTCACGTTACTTGGCGATAGAACTCTAAAACCACTTTTTTTTTTAAATTCGTTCTCATCAACGAAACAAACAAACAAAAATTAAGGGAAATGTATAAAAGTTGCTTTTTGAAAGAAAGGGCGGAAACTTTTTCGGTCTCATTGGCACATATGTATGAAGCTTCCCTCCGGTAAAGTGTAAGGCGCGTGACGAACGCGATCGAGGACATCCAAAAGGTTTATAATCGTACGGTCACGCCAATCGTGTTGACTCATGCAAATGTTGAATTATGACGAAGGAAGTGCACTGACGATTGCATCGTTCGACTGATAGCGCCATTATTGTTCGCACTGTCGTAGCGCGTCATCAAGAATGGCATCGATATAGATCGCTGGTAATGGCCGATGTGGTCCCGGATGTGATTTACGATGGGCGGTAAGGCCGGGTTTCTGAGCGAAGTCTTTGCCACATATATCGCAAACGTAGGGCTTAGCGTCGGTGTGCAATAGCAAGTGTTGCTTCAGAGAGCTATTTCTAGTGAAGGATGTATGGCAAATGACGCATACGTAGGGTCTTGTTCCGTTATGTATTCTCTTGTGCAACCTCAAAGTGCCGAGACTCGACAATACCTTGCCGCAAATATCGCAAATAATTTTTTTCGCCGTTGTGCCTGTTCTCCCTGATGGATTCTTGGTGTGAACTCTCGACACGTGGGAAAGAAGGTTCTTTTGGCTCGCGAGTAACTGACCGCAAATCTTGCACTCGTGTTTACCACCGAAATGTACGAATTTACGATGATTGTGGAGAGTCTTCGCGTCCTCGTGTATTCTTCCGCAAACGCCGCATATGTAATTCTGCTCGCGATGACTGTATCTAATGTGACATTTGAGCTCGCGACGCGACTTGAAATTACGATCGCATGTTTTGCACGAGTAATTACCTACTTCCATGTGGTTACCGATGTGAATACCAAGAAAATGTTTACTCGTTGATTTGTAATCGCAATTATCACAGGAGAGAACCATCGATTTCTTCCCGAAGATCGGAATCTCGGGGCTGGTGTTGCTATTGGGACGCGCATCATTATCCCTCTCGTCGTTGTTTTTACCGTTTTCTGTAACGAGTCCATCGCCAACGTCGGCACACGGAGTTTCCTCTTCACTGCATTTTATCTCCACATTGTAAAATGGCAATGTCGTATAGTTCTCGTCTTCACAATTCTCCTCATCTACTATTTCTTCTTTCACCTCCACGTGCTCGACCTTGATTGACACCGGTGACATAACCGTTGCGGTCATTGAACAATCGTCGTATGTATCGGTACTCCCTTCGTTTCTGTTCGACATCACCTCTAGATGCGAACATTGACGCTGAATCCTCAAAGATCTCCTGATCGGTAATATCGCGTCTGAGATATCACGGTGGGAAATCCTAAAAAAGAAAACAAAAGCAAAAAAGAAAAGTGCATGAGTAGGTTGCGAGCACTTATGAGATAAGGATATCAATTCAATGTTTTCCTTCGCTTCCGTTTGCATTTACATTCCAATCGCTTCCGCTTACATTCCAATCGCTTGCTTATGACAATGAGTTGCAGTTACAGGATCAACAATTGTGCAAGAATCTCTTTGTGCACACAATTTTTTCGATTTTTTTCTCTTCTTATTTCACTCACGCATGTATAGTGACTATATTTAGTGATTAACTCACACCTCCCATACACGCGCACAGGCTGATTCAATACCCAATTTATTCGACCACTTTTTTAAAAAAAAAACGTAAAATCTCCAATGACAATTCAAAATGTTTTTTCCCCTTTTTATTTTCGCTTTTCCTCCTCGTATTCTTCAAAACACGAACCCAATCCGCCTAACGTTTGATCTTATTCCGAATTTAAACTACAACAAACGAAAAAGAAACTAAAATACATTTCCAGGGACTGAGTCATGATGTCGAGACACATATGCATTGCAGATACATCATAATGTTAACGTCTTTGCCCACTTACCTTTTAAAAAAGATCTTGAATTTCATTTGGACCCGGTGTAAAAGATCAAACGTGTACTATCGGTTTCGACGTATATAAATAAATTTAACGTTCTTTGCGACTATATTTAAATTTTCTAGCGATATAATTATTCGGTAAGTACGAGAATATTGAATATGCACATCGAGTATCGTATAACTTATTTCATATTGTTAAAGCTGGGCGTCGCAGAACATTTGCACGACAAGTGAGGACAAATGAAGACATACGAAGTGGAAGAAAAATATATAGCCGTTCGATTTGTTTCTTTATTTCCTTCTTTTTCCAACTCCCGGAGCACAGCGTTTGTCAAAATGATATTCCAAACGTTATAGACCTAATTCAGACCCGTATTTTCCTCTCGCGAAACAAAGCTTAGAAATAACTTTCCGGCTATGATAAAACAGTAGACAATAATGTACTGAACAATACCCGGAAGTTCTAAATTCTTTAAAAACTTTGTTAAGCTTCCTTTTTTGAAAGCATATAGGTTGTCGTAATCTGTTTCAGAACTTCGTCTAGAAAAACAGACGTAAAGAAAAATAGGATAAATACTTTAACACTTGGGAGGATCACTGTGAACAATCCGGCGGTGGAAATTCTTTCTAAATAAATATAAGTTCGTCGCAAATACGAAAGCAGGACGACACATTAACCATAAATTCTCACACGATTATTTGGACGAATTTGTTTGTTCTCGTTACTTTTCACGTTTCGAGCTTTTCTCCTTTGTTAAGTCTTTGATGCTTGCAGTGTATACGATACGATCTTCAGTGAGGCATAGCTCACTAAAGATATGTAGTGGAAAACGTTAAAGGCATTTTTACTTCGCCCAACATGTCTGCACGTGTCAATATAAATATAATAATAAATATGTGTTAATATAAATATAATACAACTTACACATAGTTCAAGAACAGTTTCGAGCCATTTTTCTCATTGATATTTTTACGATAATTATCAATTTGGCTGCAGATTATTTTTTTTGTATAATCGGCGTAAACAAATAAAAGTACGAGAAGTGGGTAATAGTTTTGTACAGAAACGAAGAGCAGAAGGTTTCCAGTATCATTGGAAAATTTGTAGGAAGTTTCTGTTCACAAGTTACGCAAGTACGTAACACGTGCCAAAGACGCGATCGAGCACATTGAGAAACGTTTATAATCGTTCGGTTCCATCAATCCTGTTGCCTGATAAAATTGTCGATTCATGATGAATGAAGTGTATCAACGATTGGTCCATGTGGTTGCAGAAGCAATGATTGTTTCCAATCAGACCCAAACAGACCGTCGAGAATGGGATCGATGTAGATCGGTGGTACGGGTGGATGTTGGCCAGGATGTGATTTACGGTGTGCGGTAAGGCCGGGTTTCTGTGCGAAGGCCTTGCCACATATGTCACACACATAGGGCTTAGCATCAGTATGCAATAGCAAGTGTTGCTTCAGGGCG
>JAPYZI010000039.1:0-112500 GCA_030523105.1 Ophioninae sp. A BG-2022a
CTTTGGAATATGATAGGTTTAAACAAATAAAAAAACACGTATTTCTCAAAAATTCAAAAATATTTATTATTTTTTATTTATTTGGCATTTTAGGGAGTGCAACATTACTGCAACATTGAGTGAAACTAAAAGAAAAAATGTGCTTTGCTAACAATGTATGAACAAAATCATTCACTTACCTATAGGTTTCGACGAGAGAACTACAATTTTACACACTTTTATTATATTTTTATAAAATTCAAACTTTCAACGAGTTTCGACTTGTCACTTTCAACGGCACACGAAATTTAAACTTGCTAAAACTACTAGTTCCGCTATCTATGATTTATATTTGGTACTAAAATATTAGGTGTGATATGTTACAATACAGTAACATTGATTTGAATGATCTAAAATGATCAGTATACATTTAAGCGGGATTGTTAAGGTTTGTTACAGAAATGTCACACGAGTCTATAAATCGCTTGGAAATTTATATTTCGAAGAATTGAAGGTCGAATCTTCTGAGCTGCTTCTTTTTATTGTACGCCTTATCTTTTCCTCTTTCGTTTCCTTCTCTTTTTCTCTCTACGTTTGTACAGTCGAAATCGTTAATAACGACATTGAATGACGCACGTAGAGGCGACGTTATAGCCGATACCCGTTAAAATCGATATATCCTTACAGTTAAAACCGCTCATAACTACACCACTGAAGATGACGTCACGGATATGCCGGCGAAATCTGATGGTCTTTACAACCGGTTTTAACTGTGAACATATATCTGTATTAACGAGTATCGGCTATAACGGGTCCTCTATCTGACCTTTTCAATGTCGTTACAAGCGGTATAGACTATGTTTCGGTGAAAACCAATTTCGTTGTTGAATTCCATACCCTGTCTTGAACGGTGTCGGTATAAGCAGTTTCAACTCTATATCGCGTACAACGACTATCGGCTATAGCGTCGCCTCGTCAGTGTCGTTGAAAGCGGTTTCGATTGGGCCACTCTTTCTCTCCCTTTCTCTCTCTATCTCTCTCTGACTCCTTCGTTCTCTGTTACCCCTCCGCGACCTTCGTCGAAGTTTCGGCTGCGATCTTCCTTACCATTCTCGCATCATCTTTCTCTTTAGCGTACGAGCCGCGCGGTGTGTATTCATCTCGAGACGCCCTCTTATGGAGCAAGCTGTCATTCCCCGCGTCTCTTTTCATCCCCCTTGAGTAAAACCCGTCTCGGTTCGCCCACCAGACTCCTGTTCCTTTCTCGTGCAGGCTTCGTTGCTTGTCTTTCTCCCTCTCTCTCTTCGTCTCTCTCGGTATGAGACTCCAACACTGCGTGTCCCCAGTTTCTCTCTTGGGCACTCGCATACGCGCGTACTACCCTCGTCATCGGAGTGCGGAGAAAAGAGATAAAAGGGAGAATACGAGACGCGGTGGGGTGGGGGTGGTGGGGACGAACGCGAAGAGAAAACGGAGGGAAATAGAGAGAGAGAGAGAGAGAGAGAGGGAGAGAGAAGATGCGAGAAGAGACGAGATAAATAGAGAGCGTCGAGTACGAGAAAAGAGAGATGGAAATGCATGAGCGTATGAGAAGGGATGTAAGAGGGTGCGTATCTCGTCGAACAGCAGTGGCGCGACTAACGGCCAAAATCGAAATCAGAGCTTGCGCCGGAACCGACGTATCTCCAGTAGTCGCCCGGTCGCTGTGACGGGCGTAGCTGGATGCTGGATTTTTCATCAGGGTGGCTGCCCTTTCACAACTGCGACGTGACTCGCCGTATACGCGAGAAACGAGGAGAATACCGCGGCGTTTGCACAGTTGTAGGTGTAGGAGTAGAGTTAGGTGTAGGTGGAAAACAAACGAACAAATCCGCGGATAAGTGCGTGAGATAAACGCCAACGGGAGAGACGGAGAGGGAGAGAGAGCGAGAGAGAGAGACGGAGAAGAAAGAGACGCAGAGGGAGAGATGAGGATCAGAAAAAAAGGAGAAATAAAAGGGGACACGGATGTAAAGGCAGAGTGACGGAGAGAAAGAGAGAGAGAGAGAGAAAGAGCTGTGCGACCGAAGATAGTCCGAACGCTCGTGCGTACGCGAAGCTGCGAGGGAGAGAACGGCGAGCTTTCGGGGGCAGTAACCACCAGGAATCTCGCGAGCGAAACCAACGGAAATCTCGAGATCGAGGCTGAATTAGTCGTCGAGTCTGGAACGGAGACTGCTGGCTTCTGTGGCAGGAACCTTTCGAGGGAGAAATTCACATATATATGTGCGCGTATATATCCATATGTAAATACATTTTTATGAATGCTTTTTGAATACGTGTATTCGTGTACGTACGCGTATATACATATATGTGTGTGTATATACCTATATATACATATATATGTCTCATATGCCGTAAATATATATGTATACCTTCCGGTGCAAGTGAGAGAGAGAAAGAGAAGGAGAGGGAGAGATTGTGCTCTCTGTGCTCTGTGGTGCAGTGCGGTGCGATACAATTCAGAATGAGGCTGTGCCGAGGAAGCGATTCGTGTGCCGCACCGTGACACGTCGCCGACAGGTGAGTCTGATGTATATTTATCTTCGTTATTGTTATCTTCGTCCTTAATATTCGTCCTCCTCATCATCGGCATCATCATCATCGTCGTCGTCGTCGTCGTCGTCTTCGTTGCTTCATCTCCTTCAATGATCCGAACATTATTCTTATTCGAGTATTGTTACTACTGCGATTGTTAATGGTATACCGTCTCTTCGTGGTATTCTGGGATGTTATTGGTTAATAATAATAATGATAATAATAAACTTATATATTATTATTAAAGATTATTATTATTTTTTATTAAAAATATTATTTATATTGTTATTAATTAAAATTATCATTCGATTATAATAATAAATAGTAATCAAACAATTAAACAAAAAATTGAGTAATAATAATAATGTTTTTTATTGTGTCTATGTTATGTGGTTATATATATTATTTTTAACGTTTCAATGTTTTATAAATAATATCATGACATTCTGATTGTTCTTTTTATTACTGAAATTATTATTATTATTATTATTATTATTATTATTATTATTATTCGTGTCGGAATAAAATGATAACGCACGGTTAGTTGACGTTTCGATACTACGCACTGATAGTATTGTCCAATTGGCGGGAGAGAAAGCATTGTGTCCAGCCCTCGGATATAAAGAAATATTTATGGAAAACCGACAACGCGGATTTCAGGGGGATGAGGTTAATTATTTTTCACATATTCCCCGAGTGTGGAAGCGATACCCCGAGGGCTTTTCCAGTTACACCGAAAACGAATTACGTTTGCTGTTTTTTTATTTCGTGGAGCAAAAGTCGGATTAGTTTTGCGAGATGAGTTTGGATTTTTTGAAAATCCTTAGGGCGAAACACGGATCAGATAATTACACTCGAGTGCCACGCAAAATCTCGATTGCCGTTGCAGGGTTATGTTTTTCCATGAGAATATTTTGAGATTTTTTTTTCCCGCGTATCGTGATGACCTTTACATCATGGAATCCAGTTTTGAGTTTGAATTTGACCGGAATATAAAATAACAAGTTAGATTGCATATTCGACATTGTTTGGTGCGGATTTTTCGGTAATTTATTTTTTATTTCGACGTCGATCGTTCATCGTATTAATAATTTACGGATTAACACAATTGCAATTTCCGAATTTGTTTTTACTTATTAATTAGGTCAAACCCGCAAGGGTATATTTTGTACCTCAGATTATTATACATTTACGAATTTTTTATGTATTGCCTCAAATATAATATACTTGAGAGTATTTTGTACGTCGCACTCGTTGCGGCTATGGGGAAAACCTTAAAAATAACCACGCTGGTATAGGCGACCGCACATTTTTCTGATTCTCTAGAGGTTTCATTCGATCAATCACCAAGATCTCAGATGTATTGGCCTCCCCTTATTGGTTGATGTGCCAGCTGGTGCACGGCTCGGTCATCCATCCGTCAAATTTCGTGTTCGGAAATAATGAGTTTTGGGGGTTGAGGCGTTATGCAAAATACAAGTAGATGAATGGGATCTTTTATTTATATATAAAATTCGCGTGAATAGAAATGATAAATAAATAAATAAATGAATATATATATATGTATATATATATATATATATATATATATATATATATATACTTACAATAATTTATAATAAAAACCTTAATGTACACTTATTTATTTATTTATGTACATTTATATATTATCGCCTTGCAGGCAGGACTTGTATAAGCACGCGCAGAAAATGGTTCTCCAAAGTTCGAAGGAGGCTTGGTTAGACCATCTCCGCAAACTTAGCAAGAAAATGGGTAAACGCGCGTTAATAATTGCCACCGGATCACGAGTAAACTTGCAAAATAAGCAATTCAAGAATCTTCCACCATGAAATACATTCACGTTTCACCAACTGTATACATTTCGTTGCGTAATTTTAAAAGGGCGAATGATAAAGATTGTTGGATACTGAAACATGCAAATTGCAATGAGATGTAAAATTGAAAGGATACAGAAAGGAGTAAGTGTTTTATCAATGTAAAATTGACGAGATACAAATTCATGAACTATTTGAATCGTCCATGTGAGTTTTGACTTTGATTTTTTTTTCTGTTATTGGTATTGCTTGAATTGGAGAGAAGAAATGATTTTTTCATGAAACTTGTTTGCAGTCGGGTGGGCTCCAGTAATTGAATGAATTTCTCGTCGAACACGACCCACGCATTTTTCATTGTTAAGGACAGGTAGATGATCGACACAACCTCACAAATGTTTAAGGGATCGTCTCAGTGTGAAATTTTCGAAAAATCGTTTTTTTTTTGCATTATCGTATAGTATACACTGGTCTAAACATTTTCCCAAATTTTTGAATGGAAATTCAAATTATTACGGTTGCTACAGCATTTCTTGTAGAAAGGGAACGGACCGGGAGTACAATCTTTAAACGCGTTTTTCTCGGAAAGGTGTTTTTCAAAACGGTGTCCACTCTCATAGGAAGAGTTTTAAAGATATCTATTTATAATTTTGAGAGAAGATTTTTAACGTCATTCTCTATCGTGCTATGGAAGCTTTTTTTTTGTAATCTTCCTATTTTTCTTTACGAAAAACTGTCGAAAAGGGCTAAATTCGATACTTTTTGTTCAAACCGCCGCCATTTTGTCAAGTTTGAAAAAAACCTCCATAGCACGATAGCGAATTTCCTACAGATTAATAATCTTTTTGAAATCCTTGTTTCACATAAAAATAGCGGGCGCAATCGTGGACATCATACAGAACCTTTTTTTTTAACGTGTCACTTCAACAATTTATTTAATTATTATATACTAAATGAATGAACGTAAAAAAATCATTTTGTATTCGGCATGAATGTATTTATTTATAAAAAGAAAATCAGACCGATTATTTTATTACAATATTTATTTTTAAAAAATCGCGAAAATGAGTGATTTTTCGAAGGGTCACATTGAGACGATTCCTTAATACCGGTTTTCTCGTCGGCGGTTAAGTTGTGAAGGACAAGCCGAGGATTTGTCCCTGTAGTATTCATAGATGAAGAAATTGATGCTTTTATTTTACGACAAAAAAGATTCATCTTCGAAAAACCGCGTTTTGAAAATTCCCACTATTTCTCTCTCTCTCTCGCACTCATGCATCACATAGTACATCTTCGACAAGAGAGCGTGTCCTTTTTCTAATTTTTTGTCCTTCTGCCTTTTTTTTTCGTCAATTTGTGCATGAATCCTCTCTGCCCTGAATTTTACGTTCATTCTTTTGTTCTTTTTCGATATTTCGAACGTGTTCTCGTTTTGATGTACATCCGCTAGGTTGGTTCGGAATTAGCGGAGTTTCGGAAACAGAAAATACCATTGATAGAGTCGACGTATCGCCGATATTATCGATTGCAGTCTGCCCGGATATCCTAGCGTGGAATACTTGTTGACCGTAGTAGATTTTGAGGCTTTTTTCAAGCCACTGTTCAATTTGAAGCGATACAATAGAACGACATTTTTCCGGATTTGGACACGAAAAACAACGTTCGTAAATTCGTTAGTATCGAATTTTGTGTACTAAAAAAATATGGGTTAAGCTATTATCGTATGGAAATTAAAAAATTGCTAAAAATTCTTGGATATTTGAGGAGCGATAGATCTTGATACAATAATAATACATTGTTTCAGAATTGTTCACTATATAATTTAATACGGTCGCTTATGAGAAAAAAGCTTCAGCAAACGATAATCGATGCAAATTGAATGGAATTAAATCACCGTAACTTTTTATATTACACCATAAAGATTGAGGATCAAAAGATTGATTAGGTTAAGTTGAAAATAAATAGACGGCGTTGACGCGTTTGCCAGACGATATAAAAAAAGTGAAAGGTTTATTTTAACGATGAATTAATACGCAATCATTGGAAACCGCAATGAATTTGAGTTTATCGGTAATCAATGACAATAATAACAACCCGATTTGAACGTATTAATTATTCTAAAAATTGACAAGCCATTTGTTAGATCAATACTTGTCGTCGAATTTTTCTTCAATTATCATTGAAAGTAAAAAATAAAAATGAATTTTCCTTCATTATTATTGCAAGGAAAAAAGAGTTAAATTTTTTCATCGAATCGGTTATTCGTAAGGCTAAACATGTACGACACGATCTAGATTTATAAATCCATGATTCTTCCATTTTTTTGACTACATTTTTGTCTGATGATCCAATACCTTAATAATTATCGAAGCACATTTTTAAAGTGCAAAATTTGGTATTCTTTTCAGTTTGATTGACAAGATGGGAAGGGCTGTTTTGTTTGGACGAACATTTCGTTGCTTATGGAAGTTTCCTCGTTATCGTAAGAGGAATTTGTTACGTTACACCACGGCGTTACTTGATGCGCTCGGCACGTAACAACCCGTTGTTCCATTCCTGGAGCTTATTGGGATCCAGTTAGCTGATGGATAGTTTCGTTATTGTTAAAATAATTAGCTCAACGTTCAAATTGGCGGTCGCATCATAGCGCGGTTTTCTCGACAACAGCGAGTATGCGTTCCGCCAGGGATTACAGTCCGTCTGTGGTCAGACGCTGTAAAGTTTGGTTCTCCCCTGCAGCGATTCAATTTCTTCAGCCATCTCACCCAGTAATCTCGTTTGTGCCCGTCGTCTTTCTGTCCAATGATATTTCAGATGGAAATCTAAAAATGCTATATCGTACGTGTACCATAAATGTGATACCATCTTTTCGTAATCTAGAAAAGTCTCTTAGTAGTCAAGTACGCTTGGGAATCCCAATAAGAATTTGGAATTCTTTTTGAAAATTTTTTGAAAATTCTTTATTTTTCCACTTTTGGAACGCATATACTTACCTGACCAACGGATCAGTTCTTAATTTGAATTTCTTTTATAATCAATTTGTCATCGTTAGTCGTTAATTAACTGAAAATCTTTTTCTGAATTTTTATTGAAAAGTTTGATCAAATTAACCTCCCATATGCCTATAAATAAAATTCTTTCCCACGTTTTTATTCAATACATTTGACTGGTTTATTATATCGAGTATTCGATTTTGTTGTTACTATTCATTACTTTCATCACCATTACTACTACCAAATAAATACTAACAATTACTATTATTGTTATTTGTAGATTTTTGAAAATAATTACTATTGATTTTTCTATTTATTGCTAGTGTTCGATTATTATTACTGTTTATGATTATTTCTGCTACTGTTATTATTATTATTTATTCCATAATTATTTTCTAATGACTATTTATTAGTATTACCTTTACCATAAATATGTATATAGTAATGCCCCGCTTAACGCGACCCCGTTATGCGCGGTTTTGCTTTAGCGCGAATTTCAAATTTCACATTAAAATGACTTGCATTTTTATTGTATTAACTTTTGACTATGTTTAGTCATGCACCCCGATATACGCGAATTTCACTTAACACGATTTTTCGCGGAACGTATCCCTCACGCATAGCCGGGTATTATTATATTGTATCGTTTGAACGCAACGAAAATGATCGTTTTTTAAATACCGTAAATTTGTTTCTACGAATACGACATACGAAAATCTTAAATTATTTTTCAGACTTTTATTCAGCTATTGGCAACAAAAAATATGAAACGTGCCTTTACATAATTTTGAAAATAGGGAATTGAAAATATTTCGTTGCGTTTTAACGATGCACACTTTAACGTAATATCTTTACCACAATTATTATCACTATTAATTCTTATGTTATGCGTTTTTATTGGATTATGCTCATGCATTCTATCAAACAACATTTACGATTGTGTACTTTTCTCGAAACGATAAATTGAGCGAAATGTAACGTAAAAGCTGGCATTCCATATGAGAGTCCATCTCGAGCATATCCGTGCGGGCAAGGCTGCACGTTACCACGGTCGCGGATTAATTTATACGCCAGAGGTAATGAAACTCACTTAAAACGTTAAGCATACGCATCTGGGTCTCGTTTGGGTCGTGAGACTGGTAAAATCCGTGCATAATTCTATCAAGTACGAGCATGAAGAATTCTAGACTTCGTTATTCGTAAAGGCATTCCGCATTTTGGGAAAGGCCACATTAGTGCAACATTTATATGTCTTCATTATTAGGTTCGTCGAAGAGTATTTTCGACCAATCCGAGTTTTCGAAAACAATATTCCGATCAATTTTTTTCTGTGAACTCCTAAGTAAATTTTGTATCGTTCGAAAGCATTAACTTCTCAACTTTTATGGGACGCGAAGCATAATAATTTGCTCCAGTCAATTTTAATTAAATTTTATAACAAGAAACTATATTTTCGACATTTTCGTGTTTTTCAGTTTTCTTTCCCACTTTCCAGGTAGAAAACAATATTCATGAAATATTATATATCGAAAATTGATCTGCTGAGAAAGAGATAGGTTGGCGAATGAAACTCTGAGCAATTGCCTGCGTTAATCATTCTCTCGATCAACGTGGGTCGTGCGAATGGATAAAGTGCCACCAACAGCGAATTAGATAGGAGGACGAAAATATCTATGGGGAAATGAAGTTATCCGTACATGCGGCAACGCAATTGCGCGTGGTCAATTTGACGCTACGACTTCGTCCCTCTGCCACGATAGCTACGAAATTACCAAAGCTTGGTTGACGGGGCCGCGAAATGTATTCTGGTCCGAGGATTATTTATTGCTGCTTTCGATACTACTTATTACAACACTATTTTCTATTATTTTATTTTCGGCTATTTTTGGCACGGTCTAACTCTTGGGGGGGGGGGGGGGGGGGTATCTAGCTTTACACGTTAAGGGATCTGCTTTACTGTCTTGAAAACCAGAGAAATTCGAAAAAAATGATTAACTGTTCAGAAGTAAGTGAGACGATTGAATGATCCCTGTGACGTTTGTTCATACCTGAATTTACAAATGTGGATACTAAATTTGATGTAAAAATAACGATAATCACAGCAAAAGCTCGTCGGTATACTTAATTTTGACAATCCGGTTGATTTAAAAACGAAGAAGCAAATTTTTTTTCTTCAAAGAGATAATTGAATGAATTGATAATTGAACAAATAATTCAATCGATCGTTAAAATAGATAATATTGACGAAAACTTGATCGAGCTGTTTTTGCCGTCGTGCTTCAATGATGACAAATAAATTTCGATATTGCATTTTTTTCCCGTTGCTGCGTAATTTGAGGGTTCCTTAAAAACCATATTTTAAAAAAATGTTTGGAGCATTTGTGAGAAAAATGGCTGGTACGTTAGGATATATTGAAATGTCAATACAGTCGTATATCCTATTGGAGTTCCTATTTACTTATCTTTTTCGGATGCTTTTCTTGGTGCGAAAAGTGATCGGAAAATTTGGATGGAACGGGCGAGTGGTTTTTTGGGGTGTTTTGTGTGTCAAAGACTTCGTTATACGTATACACCATTATAACCCGTATACGTGTGTCCTTCCTACAAATTGCCTTTTTTTCTCTTGTGTTATGACTCTCCGGCTCAGAGCCAGGTCCATCCATTTTCGGGTGTATACGCCGGTCAGCTCTCCCTCCGTTTGTTAACTGAACAAACTGTAGGTTCTCCGCCAGGGCCGGAGGGTGATCCTATATCGAAGAGGCTTTTGGACGTAGGAAAGACGACCCTTGACGACTCATGGGTTCTCAACTATTCATTGAACTTTGGGAGCATTGTTTTCTTGGACGTCGACGCAGCGCTAATGAAACGTGGAAAGTAGAAAAATGGCGTACTCGGCCGACCAAACTCGAATTTATTATCTTTGAGGGTCACGTGGGGTTCGAAAAAAGTCTCGAGAGAGAGGGGTTGAGTAGTATCCAAGTATCTGTAAAAAGAAAGTCTCAATGGATACGAACTATTGATTGCATCATTAAACGACAGAAAATTGATGGTAAAGGATCATAACAGTGCATAAACAGTGGGATTCCGACCGTGTGGATCTCACGATTATTGTTAAAATACTTTTCGAACCCTTGAGAGAGAATTTTTTTAAAAAGGCTGTATTTAAAATTTGTTTAAAAAGTATGTCGTTCTGAATTTATAGCAAATCGGCTGAGCAACAATTTTAATTATTTAGTACTTGGAAAAATGACGGGACTTCCGTAGCAAATGGCGCTCCGGTTTTTAACCCCTTAAAGATTAGTTTCACGATTAATCTTCAACCAAAGATCTACAACGGATCCCACGGATTTAACTTAACAAATGGTGGCTCAAAGATACATCCTCTATTTTATCTCCTTGAAAAAGGGACGCAGTAGAAACGTGGTAGAGTGTTTTCAGCATCGTCTAAGATATAAATGTAATTCAAAAAATGGTCTAATGCATGGGGATCATTTGGAGTTCGTTGACGTTCAAAAGTCATTGACACGAGGGGAAAAAACGAAAAAATGCTTTGAATTTGGGTAGATAAAGCTTGGTAGTTCGAATCATGCATTTATCTACCCCTCAATAGCGACTTTTTTTCGCAGACATTTGCATCGAGGGTTTGAGTCGCAGATATATTATCATAATTTATACGACATGAAAATTCAACCCTGCATCCCCCTCTGCACTTACGTATATACGCATATACGTAAAAGTGTGGGGTTCGGTTATTTGTCCTGTTGAGATCCATTCATTCGAGCCGCATTTTTGTATCTCTGACGTCGTCTTACAAATCTCCCAATCCTTTTTTTTGTCCCTGACGTTCTTTTTTCTTCGTTCGTCTCTTCGGGCCATAGACACAGGGTTGAATATTCTATGCTGCGAAACAAAGTTTGCGGGGGCATCGGCTTTTCGTCAAGGTAGAAATATCGCCTTTATCTTGGCCCTTTCTTTCCGTTCCTTTTTATATGTCTCTCTTCGCGTATACCTTGACTCGTTCATTCGTTCATTCCCCCGTCTGTTATCGTACCGAGGACGAAGACCTCTCACCTCGAACCTGCTGAAAATGTTTGGCCGAAGTTTAGCCGTTGGCCACCCCAAATTGGCAAAGTCAATCGCGTCGAGTGTTTCGTTCCGTTGACTCCCGGAGTTCTTGAATTTTCCTTACGAGGGACCTAGTTTCGCTTGTCCAGCGTACACCTTGCGATCTCATATCGTTTACTCGAATTTTGTACTAGTAGTGCTCGAACTCCTTCATTTTTATCAATTATATAACAATTTTTCGTACACGTTTTTCAATATTGTAATCCTATTCTTAATACGTCATAATTACGTACAATTTTTGATAATATTTACATATATCTTAACTCATATTTTTTAAAGAAAGTGGTACGAGCAAATGCAAGAAGAAAAAACATCAAATTTTTCAAGCCGTTATATTAATAACAATTTTTTACTTTTCAATGATAATTTTTTGCCTTTAATGAGAATTCAAAAATTTTTGAACCCGAATTTATTTACGCGTACTTATCGATTTTTAGGGACTTTTTTAAAATGAAGATCGCGTTGTGGTATAATTAAAAAGAAAACATTAATTTCGCATCGTTGAAAAGGAAGATTATAATTATCTGAAATAAACGACGATCGAAAAAGTCGAAACGAGATTGAGTGAGATTGCGTCTAATTTTCGATACTGAAATTCTTTTTCGCCAGCTCATCTAATTGAACGCCGGAGAGGATTTTTTTTGCCGGGATCGGCTGATGGGGAAGTGGAAGGGAATCGGCCCTTTTCCTTGAAGCGGAATTTTGGGTGGAAAAGAAAAGCGATAGTGCAGAGCAAAGAATGGAACGAGGCGGCGAGAGATATCACGTGAGAAAGCGAAAGGGGGACGCGGAAGTGATGGACAGGCGGGGAAGCGAGACGCAAGGCCGCTGCGATACAGGACGAATCGTTCGTCCATTAAGCCTGCTGTGCACTCGCTAATGGAAAACCGTTCAAAGTGCTGACGCCAACGTGCGCGCATATCTAAAAGCGGCAGCGAATTTTTTTCAAACTTTCGCGTAACCTATCTGCCATTAACGATAACACAGTAAAACGTGTTAGAATAATTTCGTAATTATTCGTAAAATGACTTCGTGCAAAACTTTAGACGAAAAATACTGGGTGATTGTTCTGTGAAAAAAAAACGATTCAATATTTCTTGAATAAAAGATTTTTTTCAGTTTATATTATTTATATATATATTTCATCGCATACTAATTCAAAAGAAACATCGCACTTGATAATTCTGGCGAAACTAATTACGCGTACAAAAATATTTCCATGACAACGCTTTCGTTCAATGTGCTGAAAAAATTAAAAATAATTTTTATCACTAAAGGACCTACAAATGACTATCAGTCATTTATAGGTCCGTTGGGGCACTAAAAATGTCCAAATAGAATGTCAAGTCCGTTACCATATCAACTAGATTTAATTTACCGCAAAAGAAACTTAGGTTTATTTAAAGAAAATCGTAAACCTGAGTATTGACGAGCAATGACAATTTACACGGTAACAGGCACAGAATTAATCAATATTAAACATTTAGAAAGTCGAGCTCTTCAAGCTTTCATTTATATTCACATATAGATGAATTGATTAATCAAATTATTTTTTACTTCCAGTACATCAAATGTTTTGTTAAATATTTTTTAAAAATCTACATTGCATATTTTTTTAATATTAACACATTAAAATTAGTTACAATAGTACATAAAATATTTTAAAAAATGTTTTTCTTTATTAATTTTTTTTACATACAAATTTGATGTCGCACTTCCATAGGAAATAAAAAAAGTATTCTTCTTAGAAGCAAGCTTTTCTCAGTTCACGGTCAAGTTTTTTCCATTCACACTGCGGATTTTGGGAAACACATTTGTTTCTCCAAAGCCGATAAGGCTTAAACGTGCTTTTCTCTTTTTCACTTTCGCTCCGTCTTAATCATTTTAACGCGTGAATGTCAGAGAGGTCTTACAGAGAGCACGAAGTAATGAGGACGTCGACGACGAGGAAAGAAAAAAAGAGGGAAAGAAGATGGAGCACTCGCGTAAATAATAATGTAAATGGATACTCCGATAGAAAATAAGAACTCGCTGTCGTTTTAGGAGCTCTGTAGCGATCAACGTGTGATCCAAGGTCTCCAACAGCCAGCGCTGTTTTTTTTTCTTTTCATCCATTGACGTCACGGGTACGCAGCTACCAACGCACCCCTCGAGTTCCTCGCACCCATCTCTCTAACCTCACCCTGGTGACGTCGTTTATATGGGTGATGAAAGTTTGATCATTACGATTTTTCTTAAATATATGAACCTTTCCACGCTACTTTACAAATCCAATTCTCGGAGGTCGTCGAAACTAGGAAAGAAGAGAACGTAACAAATTTGATAAGTAAACGAGAACAAAGAAGCACGAGATTGTCGGTGAAAAACCATGCCAAGTTTTATAATCTCGTATTGTTCTCCCCTTTACGATAAAAGTCCCAAGATTCGCTAGAGCGCTGTTCCTCCGAATTCGTTCTTTCCGAAATGTGGCTTTTACCCCTTTGAGTCGACCATGGAGATTCGGAATTCTCGGGTATTCAAATTCTTCAAAAATACCCTTCTTCATCTCGAAACTTCGTGCAGCATTGAAAATCTTTTCAGGAGCAATAATGTTCACGCTGTTGAACGTTTACGCCTGGAAACAACGGAAAAACAGTGGAATTACAAATTTCCATGCTGCGTGTTCCATGTAAACCGGATACAAGCTATTTCTGCTGCACCACCGTTCTCAACTCGTCCGAGAACCTGAGGAAACCCATGAAAACCTGTGCATGCATGAATCTCGCATCATTGTACGATAAGGATTTTTTTATTTTTTATTTTTCATTGTTATCAAAAACCATACGCCGCAAATTTGTTGTAAACCGTTAGATAAGAATCCTGATAAATGTTCACCCGATTTCACATAGCTCAAGACTGCGAGGAGCAATTTGGCGAATTGGAAAAAAAGTTTTTCGTTACATCTAAATGATGCGATGACTTATCTTCAATCACTTTTATTGATAAATTGAAATGTACGAAAATATGGACCAAAAAAAAATGTTTGCGAATTAATGATTTCTGTTTTTTTTTTCGTACGTATTCTAAATCTGCTCGGCAATTTCGAGGAATTGAAAAATTTACGAATGGAATGAGAGCGAGCTCGAGGGAACAAAAAAGGCCTGGCGTTTAGCTGGAATTAGCTGCGAGGTTCTTTATGAACGCTGTTTTTATCGAGTATCGCAAGGGGTGGAAGTACAAAAGGCTCCAAGCTCTTGCGGGATGTATAGATATAAATGTACTCGATATAGTACGTATCTATATATAGAGATCCGAGAGTCATCTCGTTCGAGCTACGGTATGACGCCCTTGGGTGTAGGACGGCTAGATATCCCAGAAATGAACGGACCAGGTGTACACGTGTACAGAGGGAAACGATCGGTAAAGTAAAGATCAGTAAAAGCGAAATTGACGGTGGCCTAGAGTTCTAGGAAAGCTGATGGCGCTGAAACAAAGAGTGCCGGAATGATCCTGATGGGAATGGTAATCTTCCGGGTCAGCAGAAACGGAACGAGTGCCGTTGGTGCTATAGGATTGACCTATAGTTTTTTTATATGAGATATTGGATAAATAAGTCCGTGTGCGCATATAAATTATTGATGGTGTAGACGATGACAGCTTCGTGACAGCTTTAATTCGTCATTCTGTCATATTCTAGGAGCCATGTGGAAAATTGAAAATATCAGGGTCTCATAAAAATACGGTCCTCTTAGGGCTTGTTTGTGACTTCTCTAAACAAAGTATTTCCTTTATTTTTGCATTGGTTTGAAGAAGAGATAATAAAATAATGATATTCGAAGAAATCGTTATCCATATATTTAAGAATATACAAAAAAACATTGTCAGCGACTAATATTTTTAAAATATCGACACCGGAGCCATTATCACGAGGTATATTGAGTTTTCATCTGGTCTGCAGCACGTACTGTAACTGGTGCAAATTTGAATCTGGAAAAGAGAAAAAAGGTCAATCTACATATAATATTACAGCTAGCGAATTCGTTTCTATGTGATTGGCCATTGCTTGAATTAAAACGTTGAATTTTCGACGTAAATATAAACATTTGCCTGATATTGTAAAGGTTCAAAGCATCTTTGGAGCCATTTAAAAAATCGATTTTCTGAAAAATGAATAGGAGCCCTGCCCCTAAAATAAAATACAATGAAAGTTGTCTCGGTAGGAGACAATCGAAACCGTTTCCTTTGCCATTCCTCCGGACGTTATTTATTCAAATTTATTCTCTTATTTCTTTTCATCATGCGTATTTATTCAAAATCTATTTACGCTGTCGAAAATGCTCGCACCGCTTGTACAACGAAGAGGAATCGCCATTCGGTAGAAAACAACCCTCCGATCCAATACGATCGAATCGTGAGAGCGGCGAATGGCTTCCTCGTCAATTTATGGGTACAGGACAGATGTTGGGGTCGATCACTTTCCGCAAAGTATACACCCGTTGGGCGCCATATGTTCCGTATATTTGAGGCCTTCTGGCAGGACTAAAACTTTCAAGGAATTCGTAGCAAGAAACGCTAGCCCAAAAATGTGTCGAACGTCAAATTTTTGTTATGGATCTGATGAGCGAGCCGAGTAAGGTGTATCCGAACTTTTTCATTACTGCTATACGCGGTTTGTTCACAAAAATAAGTTTTAACTTTTAACTTTTTACTTTTAACTTTTTTAAACTTTTTATTTTTCTCGAAAAATCTTTATCTATTCATCAATATCTATTTAGTCCACTTCAAAGTAATCCCCCTCAGATATAATAGACTTGATTTTCCTAATCCTTGAAGCTCTTTTCCTAATCCTTGAAGCCCTTCTGATTTGCGCTCTTTGGTATGGCCTCGAGCTCTCCCAGCAATGCGTTTTCTATCTCCTCAATCGTGGCGAATCTCCGTCCTTTCGTGGTTCTTTTCAGTTTTGGGAAAAGAAAACACGTCGCAAGGGGCTGACGAATACACTGGCTGAGGCATGATTACGCCGTTGTTTTTTCGCCAAAACAATCACAAACGAGCAACGGTGTGTGACCAGGTGTATTAATTGATCTTTCGGTTTCAACACAAACATGCCTCATGTTCTCACGAAAAGCTACCCGAGTATGAAAACCCAACTCATTGATCTTTCGCTTCCAAAATCTCGTCACCTCGTGGATGCATTGTAAACCTAGTCTTGTAAAGTTTTACGTCTATTTTGAACCTACTTTCGCGAAGTATTACGTTACTCAGAGCAGCATTTTCGATCCGATGCGATCCAAGTATGAACTCAATGAAAACCCGTTCAGTGTCACCACGTTCCGCATTTCCAGTGTTCCTGATTGTTTTTTTTATTTAACACCATCGCGTCACCCAAACTGCGTAAAGTGATTGTGTATGCGAGTGTCGTGCTGCGGAATTACTAGACTGCTATCAGGATAGTCGCGACGTCACGTTGTAGGGCGCGTTTCCAGAACTAATCATACCGATGCACTGTGACGGCTCGTTGGGAACGAGTAAACAAGATGTTGATGGTTACCGTTGTTGCTCTCGACAATTTCCCATATGAAGGGTGAAAGGGGAGGTGCTTTAGAGAGAGGGAGAGAGAGAGAGAGAAAATATGATGAAGGCCCTAAAATCATACCGGAGGATATATCGGGGGTGGATATGAAGAGTGAAGAGTAGCAGATGGGATGAGATACATCTCCTTTCCTGGGCAGACACAACACTTTCGAAATGGCGCCATTTTACAAGAGTCACAGTGGGAGGCACGGGGGGGGGGTTAGATTAAAGAAGAAAGAGAAAAGAGGGGGTGAAAAGAAAGAGGGGAAGAGGGTGAAAGCCGGTTGTCGCTGCTAAGGAGTAAATAAGTTAAGGGGCATCGAAAGTGACTATGAATAGGGGTGAGAGTAGACCGAGGGTGAACAAAGTAAAAAAAAGTATAAGTATATATTCGCGGTGTAAAAGAGATAGGCGATCGCGAGGTCGATGTGGTGGAAGCTTTTCAAGGCGTATCGAGAACCATCGTCGACCCTCCACGGAAGCTCAGTCCGGCCGATGAATCATACTCCATCATCGGGAAACCACCCTTCATACGTTTAGTGTACTTGAGTCTTGTGACAGAAGGGTAAATGTTATTTGCGTACTTGTTGTTTGTTATTTGCGCGTGGGGCACGAGTGCGCGTTCTTCTTTCGATCGCTGCACTAAATTAGAGTGGGACTGGATGGACGTTTGTGTACTATCATGCCTCATCTTTTCAAGAATTTTGACGACTTTTCGATATTCACCCGGTAATAACTTAATTACATCTTATCAAAAAATAAATCAATAAAACTACGCATCGAGTAATAATAGAGGCTAATAAAATTATTTCATATCGCGTTCTCGTTGAAAAGATCCGTTGCGAAGCCGAAAAGGCTGTTACAAAGGTGAAGAGTATCATCAAGTGTGATTTCAAAATGAAAATCACACTTTTTCACGTTTCACTTGACAGATAAAACAAAGGGATGTTAAATTCTGGAATTGTGTATTTCGCATAGCAGATTCTGAAACCAAACTTCAGTCGTTTTTACGTCAACTCGGCGCACATGGAAACTATAAACGGGTCCACATTCCAATAGGCTGACAGTGAATATCGAGTACCCAAAAAGGTGAATAGCAAGCATAGTAGCGATCACGCGAAACGGTACATGGGGCACTCCATGCCGAGATTCGACCTGGGTTTGACACATCACCTCACCGATTTGAGCCGCGAATTTTTTTGTTATTGTACTATCTTTGAAAGCCACTCAAGAATTTTTTCAGATTTTTTCGGGACGATTTGACTTAACAATATTTTTTATAAACAAAACAATAACGCCCAAATTTAAAAATCGGAAAAAAATCACAAAAATCCTGTGTCACATATCAAACACTACGAGCGGTGAGAAAAAGTAGGCGAGCGTTTATGTGTGTGTGTATGTGTAATGTATTATTCGATATAGTGAAACTGAAGAATTTTTATTAAGGCCACGCAATTTTCAGTGAGTCTGGAGCCTCCTGAATATTTCATCGTCACTCGTCCACCCCGAACTGTAAATCTTGTAGCCACGAAACGAGACGTCGAAGAATTTTTATTGACGAAACGGCGAACGTGTTGGTTGAGTAGTTGGCAAATAAATGTAGCACATATACACGCGCCTGATACGGCGCGTAATATGCCGTGGCTCCGAATAATGCACCCCAAAATTGTTTACAGCCCAGACATAGTGAAAATTGTATAAACTCATATCCACACTCACAAAAGTTCATGCTTAAGCGCCGGGCGAAAGAAGCTTTTCATAACGTCGTTAGAGCTTTCGCTCCGTCGCAATGCGTACATTTGCATTTTTTTTCCCAAGCTTGCTCTCGGTAGACTGGATAGGCGACTACCCACAGTTCTTCCCTTCTTTCTTCGCATTATCTCTGGTACACGGACACGAGGAATTTTAAGTAGATTCAGGGCCTCACTCGCGCCCTTTCCTGCGAAGTGTCGAAGTAGAAACGCTCTCTCATGCGGATCTTTCGCCTTCTTCAATTTTCTCGCTCCCGCCTTCAATCTTTTCACTCTAGCCCGCACTGTTTTTCTCCACGGCTGTCTTTAGAACCCTTCACAGTTTTTCGCGATGGTTTTTTTTTTTCTATAAAGATGAGATCCGTTGTAGGACGCCACGAACGCCCTCTCTTGTTAAGATATTACTGCATGGATATTAAAAAATCCCAGAAATCCTTGAAAATTTCCGGAGTGGTTGTTTTTTTTTTTATATAATTATAATACATGCATTATTTTAGAATGAATCACTCAATAATTTAGTAGTTATAAACATATTCATTTAGCCGATCGCCTATGAGAAAATCACCGAAAATTTTGAAATTCTATTATGTCATCAAAATTCGGGATCAAATGATTGATTGGGCTATGTCTTAAATAAACAGAGTACGTTGTCGCATTTGCCAGTGAATTTATAAAATAGTGAAATATTTATTGCAAAGATGAATTAACCAGTAATCAGAGGAAAACTCAATGTATTTCAGGTTTTAGGTAATTATTGATAATAATGATATGATCCGATCGTATTAATTAAATTTATAAACTGCCAAATTTGGTTGTTGAGCAGCTTGAACAGATGTACGTCACTGACAAAACCTCAGTCAAGCATATCCATATATTGTCGAATTTGACTTGAATTATTATTGAAATAGGAAAATCAACGTCTCTAAGTGTTTATTATTTATTAAATTACCATTTTGCAAGTTTGAATACGTATAACGTGATTTATAATCGAAAATCACGACCCCTCCATTTTGCACTAACTTTTTGCTCGATGCTCCGTACGATATTGCTATAAAAACATGTAAAAGATCGATATAACTTCATAAATGTTCGAAATGCGTTTTTTCATTGGCAGTTAAGAATTCAATGAAAAATCGGGCATCAGCCCCCGGAGAATTCATAGACGCAGAGGTTGATGCTTTCACTTTACAATACAAATGTTTAATTCTTGAGATATCCCGATTAAAATATTTCGATTATCTCTCTCGCACTAGCATGTTACGTGATATATCTTTAACATGTTCTCAACATCAATCCGGACAAGCGACCCGTTATCAGCATTCTTTTTTTATACGTGCCGTATCGAAGGTTTTCTTCCGCATGAAATTCAATCGACTCACGTGGCGTTATTCAATTTGAATAAATTGCCGATACGAATATCTAGGACGAGATTGTTCGTCGTAGAGATTTCGTCCGGTTTCCCGATGATATTCGGCTTCATCACTATTCAGAGTGAGATGAATATTCCGTCGATTTTTTTTGGGGGGATGAACATCCCATTCATCCCTCATTGGAGTAGGAGGAGTGTTAGATTTTGTTCGACATTGGGTAGGGAGAAAGTATATCCTTTCCGTGTACGCACGATCGTGACAGAGGAAAGTAGGATAAGATTTATTTGTCTCACTGTACTTTCGGTTCACTTTTTCGCTTCTCCTTCTTCATCCAAATTTTCTCTCGCGATGCCCAGGCCATATTTTGGTCCCTCAGGGGTATCTACGTGATGTAGCACTGAATTGCTTCAAGAGAATATCCCTGGATGAAGCCGGCAATATGGGCAATGTCACTTGAGTAAGGTACACGTTCGGTAAAGTTGGCACACAACATTTGCGTGCTACAAGCTTTCGATGGAAGCCAACCTATATCTACGGGGTATCTTAAACATCCGAATTGATTCGCGAGAATTGATTTGTTTCTTGTCACGTTAACTTGACACGTTCGGATTAAATGTTACATCGAGGAATTTTCAAATCTGCAAGCTTGTTTTGCTCAAAACAATTTTGTTCGAATGGAATATTAAAAAAAATTGATTCTTTAATAGTTTTTTTCGTCACGGGTTAGCGCTGTTAGCACTTTCACCTTTCCTCGCTTCCTTCTCTCTGTAATCAAATTTCCTCCACACTTCTTACCTATTCCGCCCTCTTTCTTTCCTGTTCCACTATATCTTCTTACCTGTTCAATACCTGAGCAGAACCCAACCCTCATCGGAGCCACTGCTGATTTACGCTACACTACATTGCATTTGCCGATGGTGCAGGGAAAATGTGGATAGCCCGTACCGGTATAGACGACAATGTATTCTTCTGATTCCTTGGTATACAGAATTTTTGTTGAAGTATGTACACCAAGGGCTCAGAAAAATCGGCTTCCCACTCCCTGGTCAATGCTCTAGCTAGAGCACGGCTAAATGGTCACCGATCAAAGTATAAGCCTCTCCCGGCGCTGCATAACTTCGACGATCGCCCCAGCCGCACTCCGACCGCCCAGCCACCAGCGCCGATTTTAGTTCGAATGGGATATTTCAGTGAGAAAACTTTGAAAACTCCGAATTTGTTTGGGACAGGCAAGTTAATTTTTTTATATTTGATTCATTGCACAAAATAAGGGGTTTTTTTTACTTTTCGATATATTTTTCAGTTTGGAAAATTACATTTAAGGAAAGCAAGATGAGAAAATCAAATCTCGAAGAAAGGAACAAGAACGGCGATCTGTTCATTTTCGAACGTCAAGAGCTCGAATTCTTCAAACTGATGTCGAAGATGAATATTTTCCATTGCTAAAAAACTATATAGTAGAATATTTTCGGCATTTAAATCTGGAAGTGAAATATTTTCAGCTGAAAAATGAATAGTTAATGAATACACTATCTGTAATATTAGTTTGAAAAATTTAGAGAAAAATGTATTTTCCGTCACAAAGCTTTCGCATTTGAGGCTTTGATCGATAAAAGAAATCATTTTTTCTCATTTTTTCGACGCCTCTTAAATGAAAAAATGTAAAGGAAAAAGAATGTTTTTTTTTTTCGCCGTACGAAAACGAAGATGCCCTTGGCTACAACAACGATTTTTTGCGTGTAGACCGGAGGAACACTGTTGAAATGATTACACCTTAGTACAGGTCACCCGGTATAAAAAAAAAACGCTAGGCTTGGAAGAAGGAGAGAAAAAGATAGAGTGTGTTGTGAAAGTGAACAAAACGACATAGGAGGGCGAGGGATGCTGTTCCTACTCAGTTCTCTGCCTCGATATCGACCCAGGCATGACCAGCCAATGTGGAAAGCTGGAGCAACTTGCTACGAAGTATCTGGAAACCTGTAGACCAGGAATTTCAGATCATCCAAGTAATTCACGCTACACGAACGTCATTTGCGATAATTCGTACAACAAAAAAAAACGTAGTAAAGCGAATTATCACCATTTTTTAAATCGATTGTCGTATTTTGAAATCTGACTTTATAGATACCGATATAATCGTACATTGTGACCATCCTGAGTTTACGAATTACTAAACAATTTACTGAATTACAAAGTAATTTCCAACCAAGAAATACCAGAAGTTTTTGGAATTTTCGAAGTTTCATCGTAGCCACTGTCACATTGCATATTTTTTCATAATTTTCAATGAATAATCGATCTCTGTAGAACTCATCGACGTGAAGGTTACTGGTTTTATTTTACGATAAAAATGTTTCATTCAGAAATTCCAGTTAAAAAATTTCACCCATCACTGTCGCATTCATGTGTCACGTGGTACATCTTCTACATGTCCTTAATCATCGATAGTCCATTTATCATGTGACAAGCTGTATAAAGTTCTCCGATGGCATCGTTAAAATTCGCTCATCGTTGAAAAAGTTGTTGAAGCCTGACGACATGTTTTTTTTTTCGACCGAGAATTCTTACGCGTTATTAGAGCTAAGAAGCGCTGGGGGCATCGTTGAAAACCGTCGTTCGGTTGTTCGAGGGAAGCGACAAAGGAAGAATGATGAAGCTCTCATGGGTCTCGTTACATGACTAGTAGAAAAAGCGTGTACTCGTCGAAGGAGTCTGGGTCAAGCGTTCTATACGTCATCAAGCTCTTCTCAAACCAGGTACTCGAGCAAAAATTTTGCCTGGGCGCAATGCTAAATCACGAACATTCTTTCACTTTCGTCCGAGCCTTCTCTCGAAGTATCTACACCGGAGTATAATTACAGCGCAGTCTTCAAGGATTGGATTGAAAGCCAAAAAATTGGTCAATTTTTAATTTTTTTTTCATGCGACAGCATTGATCTGATGAGAGTGAGTTTTTGCATACAATTAGTGTGTAAACTTCAGGATTCATTGTTTTTTTCCATGATCAAATATTGATAAAGAGTAAAGCTATTATCATTTGAACAAATTTATTCCGCCGCAACTACGATTAAGTGAAATTACGAATAAATAATGTACTTGCAACAATCCATACAAAGTACAGAGCCACACGCGATTATATTCCTATGTTATTATTATTTTAATATTACTCCAAAGTGATACGAAAACTGTCTCGTGGCCGCGTAAGTTGTTCGACATTTAAAAAATTACGAAAATACCATGATGAAGTAAAGAAGTTTAGTTTTTGAGAAAAAGATCATTTTCACAAAATTGTCAAGAAAAATGGCAAATAGTTTTGTCGAAAAAATAAAATTAATCATAAATGAAGTACGTGGTTTAAAAAGATTAAGATAAAAATGTTTATAAACGAAATTCTCAACAACTGTATAGGCTTTCAGAATTTTTACAAAAAGCTTCGCTGGGTATAGAAACTTAAAAATATAATGTCATCCAATAGCTTAACTCGGTATGGAAATACGCAAAAAATGGCTTGTATAATTCCCCTTTGAAAATTCCTACATTTTTACGCCTTCAGTCAAAACAATGAACAACGGAGGGACACTGGGAAACAGGCGGAGCGAAGAAAGGTGAAAAGATAAAAAGAAACGAAAAGCAGTGAGAGTGGGTTAACGCCGAGGTGTGATAAAGCTGATATAAAAAAAGGAAAAAAAAAATAGAGTGTTCTCTCGCGAAAAGAGGTCACCATACCGCGGTTTACATTCGCATGTACATATTCCGTATGTGCATACGGTACATTTTTATATATCGCGCGTACAGTTGAACGCGTAGAAAAACAAAGAGATAATGAATCCTGCCACATTCACGCGTAACGTATATAGGAATGTTTCGTGATGCGTTGATTCGGACACTATTCATCACCACCGTTTTCATTGATTTTTCCTGATAACCCATGGAATCCAAAACGAATAACATGAACAAAAAGTACTTATCAGAGTAGATATGGAAACCCAACGTAATAAAGGCGGATCGCTGTAAAGCACGATTTCAGTGTTTTACTTTAAAAGAATCTTTAACTGAATTTTGTTCAGGAAAACTACAATTATCAAGCATTAATCACATCTCATAACGATTGTTCAAATTCCAGACATAAAAGGCAAAGATTCATTCGAAATCTATGCCTTTTATGCTGTTTATACCTCAATGCCACACAAAAAAAGACCAATATTTTTTATATTTTCATGCATATTCAAAATACCGTGTTATAAAACCGTATTATAAACAGAAGAAAAGATTGCTAGAAGCGACCTTCTAAAGTCAATTTCCGGACATTCTAAAAAAACCCGCTAATTTCTTCTCCCTCTGACTCCTCGGAGGAATGTATTGATTTTTTTGCGTATCGTCTTGATACACAAATATCGAGGCGATTTGTAGACACTAAGGATCACGACGCAATAACACAACGTGTTTTTTCCACACTCGACATCGGGCACTCCCTAATGTGTCCAACGTTACCATTGAATGAATTGCAACAGTTTTATATAACCGTCATTTCAAGCTAGGTCTATCCTAAAGTGAACGAGTCGTTTGAAGAAATACGAGGGTCGTCGTGAAAGCATCGAGAGGACCGGTAGTCAACGTGCCATAGATATCACGGTCTCGCGACGTTCTTTTCGTATATATTTATATATATATGATTACGAAGTAGAAAAGGTGTACTTGTAAGAGAAGAGGTGTCATATGTCGAGGACACGAGAAGACGAGTCGCTCAAGTGGTGCAAGTACACCCCCGAGACGAAACACCGGCAGCTGTGGAGCTTCCATTCCGCGTCGCCTCCGAACAATCAACTTCCGCGGAAGCTTCTTCCTTTTTGTTTTCTTTCTCTACTGATATCTTTATCTCTCTCTCTCTCTCTCTCTTTCTCTCTCTCTCTTCGTCGTTGCGGTTCTCCATTCTCATTGCGGTTGTTATATTCCAACTTTTTGTACATTATGATCCATATCTCTGAGCTCTTCTTACTGGCTCTTTCATCAGGCCCTTATTTGTACGGTCGCATGATCTTATCCTCTGTCCAGCTTTTCAAGTCTTACTTCATTTTGAATGTAGATATTACAAAGTTAATTGCTTTTTTTCGATATATCACGTTTTTGAATTGAACTGTAGTGTTAAATAGTTCGTCCGAGCTCCATACGAATGTATAACAGCATATACGTGCTATAGGGCCTGGATTCTGGATTAATATTCATTAAACCATATATGGGGTTATAAATTTGTATGGGGCTAGAAGAAATTATTAAAAACCGTATAGGCCAATTTAAAAACGTGATATATTGAAAAAAAGCAATTAACTTACGAATATTTACGTTTCAAATGGAGTAAGAATTGAAAAGATTGATTTGAAAATGAGGTTTATTCATGAAAAATGAGGTTTTAAAAACTATGTCACAATTGCTTCCCCTTTTTCTTTCGTCTTCTTGCAAACTTGATTCTTCAATTTGAGTTCATTTGCAAACTGTTTAATATTGTATGTGTTGATTCTATATTCATACAATGTTTATGTGCACATTATATTATTATTCCTATAATGCATTATTTATGTGTATTCTTTTTATTCATATTTATCTCATCCGTTTCGTTGTATCCCTAGAAAGAATGTATCATATTATTCCAAAACTTTCTTGACATTAATTAAAGATCGAGGAGAATGAATTATAATTTGCCAATTCCACTTGTGATAAGCAAAGCCAGCTATTTCTTCGGGTGGCAGCCCCTCGTAACAATTCCACGTTGGAGAAACGTTGCTACGGTTTAACTCCTTGAGAAACTTCAAGTGTGAGGCGTGACATTTTTTCTCGCTTAGATTAAGACACAGATGTCCGAGTAAACTTTTTTTCGCTGCTTTTCACCAGTACGAACAACGGCGAAGACATTATTCTTCGATGTTCCGAGACTGGAAGGGTGCTGCCAAGTGAAGGAGGCAGATAAAAGTCAGACGGTTTCTCTTACGCGAGTTTTGTATTTTTCCAACCCTTGTCCCCAATGAACGCGTATCCTAGTCGAGAAAGTCCAAAATTACATTTAAAAATTCTGTCATTTTTTTACGAAAAGCAACGCCTGAATCGAGTGAAAATTATTTAAAAAAAAGGAAAAACGTTACATCTGGATCTCATTACGACGAGTTTTCCGAGTTTGGGAAATTTGATTCTTCAGGAGTTTCGGGCAGTCGCGGTAAAGGATAAATGACGCCGCTTGAGTAATCGCGAATTCTCGAGCGTAGCTCTTGAATTAATGCCGCTTGGTGCTCGAGACGATGAGACAGATCGTTCTTACGCCCGACCATTGCAGCTAAATCTTTTTCTCTTTTCTCCTCCAACAGCTGGGAACTCGCGACTGCCTTGGACGATTCATACACGACGAAGGTCGAGAGTATAAGGAACCCCAGGGTCTGGTGTACAATTGGATCGTTACTTTTATATCGCACTTGAGAATTTCGGTAATTGGCGATATATGGGTAGAAAAACATTTTTCTCAATCGTGTCGTGCATGAGTAGGAACAAATGGCAAAAGCGTGCGCGAGAAATATATTTCCTTATAAACGTTAATAGAGGAAAGAGATTAATGAGCTTCGAGTCCAAAAAAATTAATGAGTTTAAAGTTTGAAACGATGGGATAGAACGAAAATTATTTCCAATTTTGTATCTTTTTAAAATTTTGTATTTTATTGTTTCCAAAATCGCTACTATAATTTGTTTGTTTTATCCAAGTCATAAATCTGGAATTCACATTTGGAAAACAATATTTCGGAAAACATTGCAAACAAGAAAATACAAATATAATAAAGGATATGTAATTGCGTTATAACGATGCACACTTCACGTTGGATAAGCGTGAATATTAAAGTATGACAGAGATAAATATTAACTAGCCTCGGTTTTAATGAATTAGTTTTTGAAATGTTGATTCTGAAAATTAATTAGCTAGAAATATGCATTTTTTAAATCATTTTCCAAGAAGTTGATTTCAATTTCCTTCATTTTCAATTTTTATTTCATTTTCAACGAAAAAACGAAAAATGTTATTTTCTTACGGATATTGATAATAAATTTCTGTACTCCGAGCATTTCAATTCATGAAATATCATTTTGAAAGTCTTAGGAAAATTGTACTAAAACGATCTGATATTATTAAAAAGAATAATGTTTTCACAAAGAAGTTTACAAAAGTTTTAAATAATTATCAAAAATTTCGCGGAGTCCGAGGCTTTCTATTGATAACTTTGATGAACAATAAAGTTAAAAAATGCTTCGATCTTGACACGACTCTTTACAGAACGCAGTACCAATAATAAGAATTGGACTCAGGAAAATCGAAATTGATTAAAAACCTTTATACATTGTTGTTGTGAGAACGTAATTATTATTTTTAAAACTATACTCGATTGTTTTATAGAAAATATATGAGACAAAGTTATTTTACAATTTTCCTGCAAATTTGAATTTTTGAATTGAAAAATCTTCCACATTTGGTAGCTTACCTCGATCATGAGTTGTGCTCCGGCTTCAATGGCTTTTGACTCTTCGATTTTGTTCACTTTCGTTATTTCGCGATTTTTTCGCGTAGTACTGAAGTGGTTGGATCGCACATACGTTTTAATGACGCTGTCCCACCAATGATAATATTGTCCCGGTGTCACAAGAAAATGTTGCCTGAAGCGTGGACGCTGCTTCGCAAAATTTATTATCGAGATTGATAGTGGCTTCGTGATTTGTCGAAAAAGTTGTAGGATCAGCTTAACGGCTGGAAACCCTCCCTCCGTCATTCTACATCGCTGCACGTTTCACTTCTCCTCCATGATAACCTGAAAACCAATCCAACAGGTCTCGATCACATCGAGTGTCTGCAGCTTCACTCAGATGAGACTGGAAATACATTTTTATTGAAGTATTTCTGGATGGACATCGAAAAATCGCTATAAATTCTTGACCATATTTTTTTTTTGTAGTCAATTTGTAAATTTGTGAAAGATTGATTTTAACAATTAATTAATGAGCGGACATTGGAAAACTCACCGTATATTGAAATTTTGGATAATTGTTACAAATATAGTTGAATTCGACTTCCATTATTGTTGAAAGTCGTAAATTATCTTCACATTAATTGTTATAACTTTATCGTTATTTATATTCTATATACGAATTATTTGAAGAACTATAAATAACAATCAATTTAATCATAAAATATGTCTTTTAAATCAAAATATTTGCAATTATATTTTCTATTAATCTACGAATAATCGGTATTCCATTATTTAACATATTTTAATTTCAAATTAAAAACTAATGTTAATCTTCAAAATCAATATTGAATCGATTTTTAAATCTAAATATTAGTAAATCAAATTTACATCTCTTTTTTAATTTAAAATGTATGCGTTACTTACATCGACGGTAAAAATCATACAAGTCTATAGCTGATATTATCTAGGACTGTCAATATCGAATAAAAATGACACGGCGCTATCTGGTATTCACTAGGATTGTGAATACCGGATGGAAACGATTGAGTGGGTATAAGTCTTATCAGGTCTTTGCAATTACCTAATAATATCTTAAGTCTGAAGAATATCAGGTCTTTGAAAAGCCCTCAGGCTTCAGGATCTTGGTGTCTAAACAGTGGAATAGAAATAGGGATCCTGTCTTCTCTCTCTCTCTCTCTCTAGATTTCACTATCTTTCCACAGGTGCGGCCCCGTGGACTTTCCGGCCTTGTCCTCGGGACATCCATTCACTTTTATAGCGAATACGATCGATCGCCCTACGCTTTTATAGAATCGTACTACTCGGACACTAGCCTATTTCTAAACGCGCTCCGAGTTAAATTCATGTATGAGTCGTATAAATATTAAAGGAGAAACGAGATCCTTCGCCGGAAGTAAAGCGGGCTGGAAGATAAAAATGAAGAGCGGTCGTTTATTCTGGAGGCATCAAAAGTTCAAAGTTCATACCGAGTTATCGAGGAGGTGCATCGTCTACGCGAGCACCCGAAGCCCACATTGGGAAATATGTGCATGTGTTCGAAAAATGAAAAAAAAAAACTCAAAATCACAAATATTTATTTATTACTCATGAATAAAGTTGAAACGTTGGCTGCATCGTTGAACAGAGCTCGTGTGGTTGTCCCGTTGTGTATTTTTATCTGGAAGTGCTGGATATAGAATCTCTGACGTCTCAATGGTCTGACCTATGCGCAGACTTTTCTACTTGAGCTTACTCACGTAGAGGATGAATGTTAAAAAATCGTAAACATTTTTTTAAATTCGTGGAATAGTTTTTGAAAGAATAATAGTATGTGGATGATTGTAATTTTTTTTAGTAAATGATTTAGTAATTATCATATAATTACAACGCCGTAAGTTCTGAGAAAACAGTTGCTGCAAATGTTCGGACTTGAATCTTAGTCTAATCAAACAATCGATTAGACTAAGTTTCTAATAAATAGACCGCGTTATCGAGATCTTTATCAGTTAATTTATGAAATAACGAAAAATCGATTTCAACGATGAATTAATCAGCAATCGTTGGAAAATTCAATATACATTATGTTTTCGGGTAAATATTGATAGTAATAAGATAATCTGGGGTGATAACTTATATTTAAAAATTGAGACATTCTTTCGTCAGACAATTCAAAGAGGCTTACGGTCACTGGCAAAACCTCGATCAATTTCATGTCAATATTATCGAGTTTTCCTTCTATTATTATTGAAAGTGGAAAATCAACACTTCTAAGTGTTAAATTATAATTAAATTAGCTATTTTGTAAGGCTAAACATGTATAATCCAGACTTGTAAATCCACAATACCCCTATTTTGGATTTTATGACCACCGGTCCATTCGCACCTTAAATCTGGACAAGCTCTCGTCCAACTGCGTAAATAATTCATGAAACATCTTGTTTCTTTTTGTTCGACGAGTTCTCGCGCCGGTATTTGAACAGGGAATTCATACGAAAGCGAGTATTTTTACTCATAATTTTTGACTTTTAGGGGAAAAACGATAATCGATACGGACGGTACAAGGGCGGCGGTATTAGCAGCCAAACCGAAGTCAAAGCTGGGGAAAGAGCACGTATTCACGAAACCCTTCGAACTGAAAGAACACACCATCGGCGTGACATTTCAAAGTTCATAGTTCGCGCGTTCTGATCGATATTTTTATCCCTTATACGTTTCCCAGTGCCCCTTGCCCACTCTATCTCTACTCTGTTCAGCTTCCATGTAAAGTGGACAGATGATCAAGCTTCACTCGCTCGTTCGCATATATGCTAATAGCTCCAGCTAACATTCGGCTACGTTTGTTCGCTCATAATTTGCATCTCTCTGCATCATCATGATTCCTAAGGCGTTGCAACTTCGCGCCTCGTCGATAAGACCCTTTTGGATTTTTTTTACGTTGGATGTTTTTCCCTGATCAAGGAATGAAAATGAGATTTTGAGATTTTATTCTACGTTTGTCGGTGAACAGAACAGATTGTGAATGAAATGGAACGATACAATATTTTTTAGCTCTTCCACAAAATAAAAAAACTTTTATGGGTAAATTTGAATTAAAGGACGTCTTCTGTTTATACTAGTTTTAAATAACTACACGTCATTATTAGAAAATATTATTTTTCGCAGAATGAAGTCAATCTAAGTGAACATTTTTTTACTCTAGAATGGACCTCAATATGCTTGTAAAAACTAAAATTATCGAAGGATCGTTACCATGTCATTCATAATAATGTCTGTAATCATAATGCTAATAATAATGGTAATAATAATAATGGAAAACATGAATGAACAAAAATCCTAATTAATGAAAAAATTCATCTGAATTAACGGAAGATGTTACCCTAAAAAAGAAAAACGAAAAACATGAATTTTATCTAGCGAAAAAAATTAATTAACGACCAAAAATTAGTAATGTTAACGATCGTAATGATAGACAAACAGAATTAAAATAGAACATCCAAATGTATAGTACAAAAAGAAGAATCTGATACAAAATCGAAATTCTGAATAGTAACAGAGTACCTTTGGCCTGCGCCAATACTTGGATGGATGAACGCCGAATCGAACCCTCCCTGGTGTTTAAATTACTGGACGGAAAACAGCTGTGTGCTGTTCTTGATAATAATAAGATTAGGGTTCAATCAAATATGGTCATCCATATAACCATGGATTTTGCAAAGTTTCTCTGTGCCCTCTTACCATCGCAAAACAGTACTGAATAAAGGATACATGTCTCGACCTTCAATGATTTTCAAAGTATGAGAAATATTGAACTCGTAAAGTGAAATGAAAATAAAATGGGTTTTCAATCCTCCAAACTCAATTTTCGCTCCATCCTCATTGAAACTCCAAAAACATTTTATACTTTCGAACAACATTTTTCCACGGAAATGTTCTGCATTTAATTCCTCACGAATCCTCATAAATCGTAATCCTTCTCCACGATTCGAATCACGTTAAACAAGATCGTTGGAAAACTCATAAATTTCTCAATTGCAATGCACTCGCGTTGAAAACACCGAACGCAGCTTGAAGAAAAAATCGTTAAGAAAAAAAAAACATTACGCTCTCTAGGTACTCAGGCGTAAGTGGTAGCCCACGCAATTACGTCTGAATCGGGAAGATTGGGTGGAAATGCTGATCAATATTCGATGGAAATGCGCGTATGTAAAAATGCTACATCGATTCAATGTATTTCCGGATGAATATCGATGCTCACGTGGAGATGAGGCTTTTGAATGGGATAGAGGAAGTGAAAGAGGGTGTGCATGCAGCGAACAAGAGCGAGCCGTTTTCCGGAACGAAGGACGGTCATTCGAGCCTTTAAAAGATTCTTTCTCTCTCTCTCTCTATCTGTCCCCCATTCTGTCAAATCAAGTAATATATAAATACATTTATGTGGGTATACATATACCCACATACATATACTATGTACATATATACAATTGTTTCATGTCCATATATATATTTATATATATATATATATTTATATCGACATGAAACAATTTTCGCCCAAACGTGTTGAATATTGGAAAAATATTTCAACTCGGATAAACTGCCAATCTGAAGTGGAAAGAAAATTGGATACGTGTCCGAGAGACTTTTTTCGGTCTCTTATGCAGCAAACAAAGTGTAACTCACGCATATCGAAGTGGGCCACGTGTGTTAGGTTTTTGTGTCTAAAACTATTTAAGGAAAGACGTATAACTGCGTTGGAAGAATCGTGGGATGCGAGTTTTTCTATTTCACCTACCGTATGCTTTTTTCAAGACCGTTTACGCCTACTGTTCACCCGAGATTTGTCCTATATTTATTTTAGATGTTGAATATATCGATTTTCTGTATTTCAACGTGGCCTATATCTGTAGAGGATCGTGTAACGTGTCTTCGACCTCGTTATTTATTGGGGATTCAGGCGGTCTTCATGTAACCAGATGTATATATATATATATATGGGGCATTCCATCCCGATTCGACCTGGGTTTGATACTTTCCCTCTCCGATTTCACCTGCAATTGTTTATGTTATTGTACTATCTCTGAAAGGTACTCGAGAATTTTTTCACATTTTTTGGAACGATTTCACTCCACTATATTTATTATAAACTAAAAATGAACACCCAAATTAAAAAATCGGAAAAAAATCACAAAAATCCTGTGTCACATATCAAACACTGAGCGTTGAAACAGTGGGCGCGCGTTTCGCTTGGCCTACAACGCGCTTTTTTCGTAGAGAACATTTTTTTAAGCGAATCAATAGCTTACAAAAAAACGATTTCAAAAAAAATCTGTAAAAATTCTGGTAAATTGTACATGATGTCATGTAATTTTTTGCCTGTTTAGATTTTTTTCATTTTTTTCGAAAAAGCACGCTGCAGGCCAAGCGAAATGCGGCCCACATTTTTCCAACGCCCACAATATTTTTCCGGTTTTTAAACATGGGCGTTAATTTCTTGTTTACAAAAAATCTAGAGAAGTAAAATCGTTCCGAAAAAATTTGCAAAAATTCTCGAGTGCCTTTCAGAGATAGTACAATAACATAAAAAATCGCGGGTCAAATCGCGGTGGCGGTGCCGTGTCAAACCCAGGTCGAATCGCCATGGAATGCCCCATATATACGTAAGAGGAGGAGAGAGGTAGAGACATACGTATGTACAAAATTCGAAACACACCGCACAGAAACGAATATTTATTTGGACAATTCTGACACCCTTTTTGGAACTCAAAATGTTGAGTGTACACACATTTTTGGGAGAAGTGGTACATTCCTCTCGAAATATGAAAATATTTATTTACGTTCCTGAATGCACTATTGGAAGTCTCATGGATCGATAAACGGAAAACTTCTGAATCGCAAATTTTACTTACACCCCGTGATTGCACAGGTTCGTTTTCGTTTGCTTGATCCCGTTTTTTACTTACTCATCTTCGATTCACGAGTAATTAATAAAAACAAATGTTTCATCCCTTCTAAATCGAAATCGGCTCGACGCTTCACAATAATAACAGGATCAACAAAAATTCCGAAAATTGTACATACGCTAAAGAAAAATGGGCTGAGCGGTCACCAATCGAAGTACCGGCTCCGATCAACCCAGTGCATCATGTCATCATATGTACAGTGTAACGCTTACCTTCTAGTATTTCTTTTTCTAGTCGATACAGTTTAAGAAAACGTATTGGAAGCCCACAAGTCTAACAATGATGCCAAAAATCGACGATTCACCAGCATTAATTGATTTTATGTTTAGCCCGCGTGTTTGTCAGAGATAGAAGTTTTTTTTATCGGAACAAAAGAAGCGCGCATGCATGAAACAACGCGGATCATCAGTCAAAGAGTCCCGTTCGACAACATCGAAAATAAACCCAATCAATTTTACTTCCGCGATTAATCCCCGCAGGATTCGATTATTCTTCTTCGTACGAGAATAGATTTCAATCAACGCTGGCTATAAATAAATTCGATGAACTCTTGCCTCGCTCGAAGCCAAATCGGTGAACAATATTTTCTTTTCCGTCTCACCGCGGAATCATTGCTTTTTGTTCTTCATTCATCTCGTCTTGCGCATTATATTGCACAAATTTCCGTAGCGAGTTTGTAAAGTTGGGTAGTTTTGAAAGGTTCGCGCGAGGAGCGAACTTAATAGTCGCGACGAAGCTGCGGGGATTCGTGTTTGTATATTTAGACAAAGCTCGTATTCGCAGATACGAAAGTTTCGGAGTGTGCGCAGACACGCAGACATACCGACCGGATGCCCCGCTGTGTTCTTCGCGGTCGTTGCAGCGAGGGGGTTGAGGGAGTCGAGAGGGTTGGCGACGAGGTCGGAAGGGATGCTGGCCGACGTAAAACCACTCTCCCTCTCTCGTGCTTCTCCACCCTCCTTTGGATCTTCCGAGCGTGTATCTGGAGCCAAGGGGGTTTAAGAAAACGGCGGGTGGTGGCGGCAGCTACCGCGAGTACGGCAGGGGTAGAGGGTTGCTCGGTGAGGGCTGGAGCGCTCGGATTCTATTTATAGAATGTCCGGACCTATACATAGCCTGGAAGAGCTATGCATAGACCTTTCTCACTGCTGACGCTTTTCTGCTACACCGCTAGCGTCATTCCTTCTCTCGACTCTCCGCTTCAACCTTCTCCTTCTCTTCTCTGGTTTTCTCCCTCTCTGTCACTCTCTATCCCGATAAATTCGGGCTCTCTCTATTTCACGATCTCCTACTCTCCCTCTCATCTTTTTTCTTGTTACATTGCCCCCAACCACCATCATCATTTCCGAATATATATTAACCACCCCTTGGGGCAGACTCCAAGAAATATATAAATACGCTAGAGTGTTCGTAAACTCAAAGTGGTTGCAAATATATCGTATGATCTGCCCTGTGTGAACAAGTCTCAAAATTAAATGATCAACGGACCGTGATAGAGTTTGTTGCAGCGAGCTTCACGTTCACGCTGGGCCAAATTCCAAATGAAAACCGGAAGCCTTCGGAGTGTATACGTGGGTAAATGTGGGTGACGCTAAAGGAAAACCGGGCCACGGAAAAACGCGCAAGGCTTTTTCTTCATCTCCTTCACATCTTTGCCTTCCCCTTCTAGCTCTTCTTAACTTTCATTCGTTTAACCCCTAACTCCTCATCATCGCGCTTCTATATCCGTTTCTCCGTATGTCCTCTATTCTCTCTTTCGAGCTCTTTCGAGTTCAATTTTTGTTGCGATTCGCCCTGGGAGTTGAGATTTCCGTAAAGGTACAGTAGAGCGTGTGAGAAAGATAATCAAAAACATCCTCGGGATCTTCGGGACTGAAGGATCCATGGAAACCTCGATCTGTGGTTAAAGATAGAATACATTTAATACTATTTTTCACAATGATCAATCCGATATCAATATTCAATTTGAATTCTGCAGGATTTCCAGAATCCAATTCGGATTTGATAATCTCTAAGTGATGATAATAAATTATAGTATTTCTAACTTACTAACAAACACTTAAAACATAACACTTCGAATTTTTTACGTTCAATAATAATTAAAGTCAAATTCGACGTTATTGACATGTGCTTAAATGAGATTTTGTCAATAACTGTACATCCGTTTAAATTTTTTAAATTTAATTAATACGATGAGTTAATCTCGTACTATCAAGAATTACCTAAACAAACTCAATATACATAGAGTTTTCCAATCTTTGCTGATTAATTTCTCGTTAAATAACACCAATCTATCAAGTGGCTGGCAAACGTGGCGTCCTCTTCATTTGAAACTTAGCCCAAGCGAACGATCGATCCTAGATCTTGACGGGACAACATTTTCAGAATTTGCGGCAATCTAGTTCTATTCGTTTAGCAACTACTAACGTCATCATTACTTATAAATTAATCAGCCAAAAGTATTCTGAAATAAATATTGAATTATTATTCTGTCGATGATTCCTCAAATGTTCAAGAATTACGTGATTTTTCAATATCCATTAAGTAATACCAATAACCACAAACACGCAGTTCCGATTATCTTATCTGTTGGAAAGTATCGAGAACTTATTCAACGTCGAAATATGAACGCATAAACGCATATATATCAGAATGATTCTAAACAACCACAATTTGACGTTGGATGTGAAGCACGTTTCATACTTACGGGGAAAATGGGGGATGATAATTCATGCTGCTTCCCTTCGGCATCAGATTCGCCGAAACAAAATCACTGAACCCCCTCTCCGATTCTTGAATGTTCTCTACAGGCATTGTCCAATGCTCTCCTTTCGCTAACGATGAAATGTGGTAGCATTCAAGGTTCGGAAATTTCACCCTCCTGTCGTGGTCTCGACGTGCGCGCAGGGATAGATTGCGCGGACTGTTCGTGACTTGAATTTAAGACTCTTCGTCATGTAACTTTTGTCGTATTATATCTACTTGGTAAATAGCATACGGGAAACTTTCGTTTCCTTCTCTGTCTTTTTTTTATCTTCCCTTTCAATCTACTTTCCATTGCTGACTTCTTCTGTCTCCACTGCGAGAAAGTTTTGCTTTCGGTGAGGAGACAAAAAAATCTCATCGTATGAAGCTCAGGATGTTTGCGCTGGCGCGGGCTTCAACATTTTCGAAAGACTATTTGCATTCGGGAAGAACTATAGATAAGTCAACGTAGTACAACTCGCCGGAGGCCGCGCTTTTCACGAAAGGAAAAAAGTGGGCATCTCTTTTTTAGGATTCTTTTGTAATACTACCGAAGCAATCAAAGCGAAACTCTGGGAATTCATTTTAAACATATTGACGTGTAAAAAGAAAGAATAAAAAAATTAATTAGAACGACAAAGTTCATCGTTATCGTTAGATTAGCTAGAGAATAACACATGATTATTTCAAAATATGGATTTTATACGAAACGTAATATATTTTTTATCTCAAATAATGTTTTATCGCTTGAAATGAACCATTAATTTGTTTATAAGTATGCAAAGTATTAATCGACCGTAACAACACCTGTACAATTTTATAGAATCGATCTATGAAGCCTCAGCTAAAATTTCAAGACGATAGGATGAAACGTTTGAAAATATATAAAGAAACGTGATGTCGAGATGTACGTATGGTTAAAGTTGTAAAGCGCAATTGTTACTTGAAATTTTTGTAATAGAGAATTATATTTTTATTTTTCGTTCAACTCGGCTATATCAGGTTGAGAAAATATTTTTTTTATTATTATTCCTTCCTGTACACCTTTTCGGGTTTTTACGACCCCTGCCTCCTCTGTTTCCTCTATTTCCTGTTTCCTCTGTTTCCCCTCTAATCGTTTTTCCCCCTCTTTCCGTCTGCGTTCTCCCCCCTGGGTTGATAAAATATATTTTCCAGGTTTAAATTGTACCTTTCATGGTTCGTATCTTTCCTAGCTGCAATAAGGTTACAAACGTTTTCTCTCGACCTTGAGGGCCAGCACTTCGCAGCTCTTACGCAGTGATCGTTAATTTCATAGGGAAACTTGCAATTATGCTATTCAATCTTCAATCTTAGCATAGATATGACTTGAAGAAAATTCCTTAAAGCTCTCATTAAAATTTATGGCTGCCGCGTCAATTCAGCCGTGATTGGTTATTCATCGTTATTTTTTCCAGCATCGAAGACGATCCTATCATCCCGTTTTTGTTATAATTTCAAAAAGCATTTGGAAATTTGAAGAAAATTTTATTTTTAATTTTAAAAAATTACACGCAGAATTCATTTCAGATATTACTCTTGTGCCTTTAATACGTAATTGGAGCGAATAAAAAAATGAGCATACCTTTTTGGTACTTCGGATATAGTGCCTGGAAAAGGAACCGAGAAATAATGAAATTATGAATCTATATCAAATCCGTAAAATACCAAGGTTTTAATAAATAATTCCCGGTCTCCCATCTTATTTTTAAATACCGTTGCACGCATAATTGCAGATAAAATTCGACAGTATTCATACGAAGTATGACAAGACAGTTGATTGATTAAGAAAATATTTTTATTCCCGATATTTCTTCGTACACCTCAATTTTTAATAACTTTTTCAGCTATCTGCGATCTCACTGTGATAATTTTGCTTTAGCGAATTGTGCACCGACCGTACGAACAATATTTTTTGCGTATTCTCTGGCGAAAAATAAACGCTAAAAATAAACGAGTCGATATTAATATTCGATATAAAACGTCATAAAAAAAACTTCATTGAAAGGCTGCTGCTGTAGATTGATTGGCGAATTAATTGGATTCGGAACATTTTCCGACGATCCGTAAAGCTACGAAATTTCGTGTTTTGGTTCGTCGAGGTAGAAATATTCTTGTATACAGGGTGTACAAAAAATCATCGCAAAGGTCCATATGAAACTACATCATAAAAAGATCGTAGTTACAAGCTGTTAAGTTTGCTCAGTCAATCATGCAAAAAAATAGTTCAGGTGATTACGAGATGATTCGAGGATGCAATGGACTACGAATGTCACTGTTCACAGCCTCAACCATTTGTTAATCCTAGAAATTTTCACGTCTGTACCGCGAAATCCATATGTTTTTTTTTGGAGAAATAATAAACTAATTTTTCCTGATTAAATTTAAGTTGTTATAGAAAAATCGAATATCAATCCCCATAGAATTCAGAGGCGCAGCCGCTGATTCTTCAATTTTACGATGAAAATCTTTCATCCTTGAGAAATAACAGGTTAGAAATATCGACTGTTTCTCTCGCACTCACGTATCACTCGGAACATATGTTTCTACATATCCTGAATACATTGTAGTTTCGAGCTCGAGATTTTGTTGATTGTCTGATTCCGTTGGACCACGTTCCTGCGAATTTCGATCATACTGCGCGCGAAGATAGGCGCAGTCACGTATGTGTCGAACGGTGTACGTTTGGATAGCACGGATGTACCACATTGGTGGTACACAGAATGTACACGAATCTGTTCTCCGAAGCTTTCCGAAATGAATTTACATCGAGGCCTGATAGGAACACATTCGCGTATTGTAGATCCGCGTACACGAGCATCGATTATCATGCCCCGAATGTGTGTCCCGGCGTAATTAGCGCGGACTACGGTAATGCGATTGCGGTGTTGGCCTCGATTCAGGAGGGATACACGTAGAGACTTATATCGGATATGTACAATGTACATACGAACGTACATACGGACACACGTACATCGCATAATTTACTCTCGATACCCGGGTTCTCCCTCGCCGAACGAAAGGATAATCTCATTGCTAGTAAATTGAAACTTTGCATGAATCTACCAAGACGTACTCGATGCCTGTTGAGATACTTTATACGCGAAGGAGCAATCCTGGACCTAATAGATATTCGAATTCTAATAGCCTCGAGTGGCGAGCCAATTTTCGATCGAAGTGCTTTCGTCTAATCGAATTGCTTCCATACTTACGGTAATCATAAAACGTTTTTACCAACTATCCGCTTAGTCGCAAAGTAATATTTTTTTTTATTTCATAAAAGAAAACTTGAAACCTTTCTAATATGGTCATGAATGGTTGTTTAGCTTTATATTAATAAACCATAATTATCCAAGATGTCAAAACGACTAGAACTCTTCTGGAATTTATGTATGGAAGCCCTGATTGTCATCTAAAAACTTTACGATCACTGAATTAAAATCAACTGCTGGCGTAAGCAAAATTAACTCATCTCCTTTTCAAGTCGGACTTACGTATCACACTTTTTGCCGTTGCAGACAAATCTATTTTGGAACCGTTCGTTTTATTTTTTTTTTTAATACAAAACACAAAAGTCGCGCAGCGCATCGCTTTTGATAATTCAAGCTAATTTCCCCTCAGGAAATTAGCTTGAATTTACGTAACATGCGCGGTAAACCGCCAAAACCGGTTCCCTCGGCCCGTTTCGAGATAAAGAGGGTGCGCATACTTACGGGTGCGCACTTTATCATATAAAATTTGTACGAGGGTACATAGAAGCTCAGGAAAGTCGATGCCGATAATTCCCGCATTTTTACTCAGATTCAACTTTACGGTTTCCTAGCTGGCGGTCACCCATCCAAGTATCGAAGCAAGTCCACAAAGCTCAGCATGAAAAATCACAGACTTGGCGGTCCATAAAACAAATGATTGCCCTCGAACGTTCGTCGTTGGAGGAATCGATTCTCCTTGGAAGCGAGGATATTATTTTTGCCGATTCAAGGACGCGAATGCTCGAAAACTCAGCACCGAGTAATAAATTCAATATCGCGTCCCGTATAAATTTCGCACCTGCCGAGTTTCTTTATTTGATGGGCATTCCAAACGAATACGTCAACGTTTCACCCCGAGCATGCTGCCGTCATCATACTCTCGGCATGTCCATGGGAAATAAAAAAAGACGCCTGTGTCGTAAATTCGTCCCGACTTCGATTTATAATGCCATATAGTAAATGTGAAAAATGTCGCCTTACGTAATGGTTTCATAAAGTCATGAAGTTCGAGACATAATCTTCCAGTTGAATGCGTCATGGTCGGCATATCCCTATAGGGTGAGAGGATTCTTACAAATAAGTTTTGCAACTTATACGCAGTATCTATGGATAAACAATGGGTATAGGTAATAAGACAGGGTGGGTTTGCATGCAGAACAAAATGTTTGATTATTGCGCTCTTAGTAATACACAGTATCTTTTGAATATTTTTCTTAGTAAAAGATCGTAGCCCAAAAATGTATTTGATTTTGAGTATTTCATCTAGTAATATACAGGATATTTTGAATAGTTTTTGGAAATTTCGAAAGGAACGTAAATGACAAGCTAAAGAAAAGAAAATTTAATTATGAAGGAATAAAACGTCTTAAATAATCAATTATGAATCGACAATCAATCAGATACGATAGAAAATGATCTGGCTGTACATAATAAGTCTGGCTAGTTTTACATTCGAAGCAAACATGTACATACAGTCAAATAATAAATCTTACGACTTAGTGTCTTTTGAAAATGTTGAAAGGTATGCAAATAACAAGTTGTTAAAAAAAACGTTTAATTTTCAAGAGATAAAACATTTGAAACGAGTAATTTTGAAGAAATGGTCAGAAAACCATCCAGATATGACAGATAATATTACACATATTTGTTCTGTTCGATTTAAAGCATTGAAACACACAGTATCTTCCATTTTTAAATACAAACACAACCCCAACGCATATGCTCGTTTCCGTACTCTATTTTTGTCGAGACCAAAAAAGAAGTGTCCCAGATATCAGTTTTCACAAAATCGATGATAAACGAAATCTGATATGTGTAGAGAATCATAGAGAGGATAACGACGTCGATGGTGAACCAACTCATCGGTATACGGGTTAGGGATTACGCATGGACGGCGATTACGACACTGTGGGCTTTTCGCGATGAAATCTCTCGGCAGGAGAGAAATCGAGCGCACATATGTACATCGGGACGATCCTGATTCGGCGATCGTTGAGGGCAAATAATCACCATTAGAAGAGTCGACGAGCTTACACGTTCTGTTGATAGATGCACGGGGATGTGTAATCAACTATATATGGTTCATTCAACGATATACCGATTCGAACGTTTCGGTGTTTATTGGCGGAAAACGAGAGAAAACGATAGAGATAGAGAGGTTATCAAAAGAAGGAAAATCAAAGGAAAGGGGTAAACGTATTGACTCGACCTCGTTTGATTGACGGTTCACGTATCGATATCCTGCTTACATATTCCGTATGCACCAACCTGTCCCTTTCGACTCAATCTTAGTTTGCATATCGAAATTCTGTAAAAATAGAAGAAAATAGAGATCCCGTCGAAATCATCATTCAAAAATGAACTGTCGTCATATATACGTAATCCAATGTACGATCCTTTGTAGAATCGCGAATATTACGCAAACGATATGTCGCCGAGGGCGAGGGTTATACACACGGCCATCCAGTTGTTTCGTCGGGCATAAGTCCAAATCCTGTTTGCCCTTAGATCAAATTCGACATCGGTCGATTCCTTCGCGCGTCATAGTCGTGCGAGATGTGATGATGAATCACGTGACTGACTGCCTTTTGGGCAAGACTGGAATAGTATTTGCAGAGGGAGAGAGAGAGAGAGAGAGAGAGAGAGAGAGAGAGAGAGAGAGGGAGAGGGCGATTTGATCCGGCACCGAATTAATCGGATCAGCTTGCATATATCTATCGTTCGGGGAGTATGAGTGCTTGGGCCTGTCAAAACGTCAAGCTCTTCCTGTTCTATCTCCTTCACTCTTTTCTACCCTCTCAATCGCTTTCTGTCATTCTTGTTGTCGCTTAAAGGATTGGAAATGATCCTGTATCGGTATCCTTATTCGAGTATAGAGTTATGTTCGTACAATTTTCATAAAGCCGTTTCACTTTGACACACATCCAAAAGTATTAAGAACCTTGCAATTTTTCTTTCTAGATAAAAAAAAAACAATTGTCTGAACGAAAACAATATTAAAAATTAATACCGAAACTAAAGGTAGTTGTTCTATAATAAAATCTTATCACTGATTAGTAAAATTGTCACGTTTCAAACTCCAGCTAGCGAATTTGCAAAGTTCGAAAATTGTGGGAAAATCAGCGGTTTCAAAATAACGTATCAGGTGCAAAAAAAATGCCCACAAATAAAAACGAAAAAGCAAAATGAAGTTGGCTTTGTTCTGTTGGAACTGTCCTTTAATAAATTCGTTTTCGTTTCTTTTTCGATGAGATATTCGATTTTTCATCCGCATAGAAAAATTACTGGGTACCTAATACTTTTGGACATGTTTCTATATGCGACGGGTGTTGAAAAATTCTCGCTTTGTACAAAAATATAATTTAAACCTGGTATATGGGTACATATTTCAATATTTCTACACACTTTTGTGGCATCTGAATGTGCAATTTTTTAACGTTTTTTGCTCAGATATTGTTCATACTTTTCACTGAACTCTTACTCGTATACGTATACCTGCATAGAAAGTGGAGTGAATTAAGCAGTAACGGGTAACATCTACTCAGTGGTTCAGAAAAATATTTATATTAATTATATCTTCTCTACGAGCAACTCGCTCCAAATGATCCATACAAATACAAGATCAAACAGCAAGAACAAGAAGGAATGCCGGAAAGACGAATATCTAAAAATGATTCACGACCGAGGAATTTCCGGAAAAATCTTGGACTTTCCTCTTTCCACCCTTTCTCATTTTGTTCACTATGGCCACTAACTTTTTTTCTCGTATCGCTTAGACCAACATGCCTAAAAGTTTGGATCGATCGTATTCAATAATGGAATCGTTGGAGCTGCAGGAACTGCGAAGAGATTCAATTCCCCCTCGCCGATTCTCAGGGAGAAGGGGGAGGGGCGAAGATATTTCAGGATATCCAGCGACATCACAAATCCATTGTTAAACGAGACACTGAGCGTGTATGTGTGTGCTGCGGATAATTCGTCATATAGCGTATGCATTAAATCCGGGTCGTGGAGTTCACGAGACACATAACATATGCACAGGAAAGGAAGAGAGTCCACAGGATCCGTCCGTCTATTGTTATCTCTGCTCACTCATTATTCATCGTTGCATATGTGTTTGTGTGTATATATACATATACATAATATTCATTAATCCGATTAAACATTCCGTATTCTACCATTCTTATCCTTTTTCCATTTCGTGTCCGTTTTTCCACCATTGTTCGAGAAAAACCTGAGGTAATGTTCGCACACCTCATTTCTGAATTAATCTTACACAGAGAACGGTCTGGTCGTACATACGCGTGGAGAAACGCAGGGAAACCAGCAGGCAACCTCGGGTGAAGGTTACCGCTTGGATGGCTGACTGCTCAGAAGCGTAGAGTCATTCTGGTCAAGTGTGCGCATTTTGCACTTTCATTAATCACTTGTCAATAATCAAATTTCAGAATTTGGCTGAAAAGTTCCATTTTCAACAAGTGTAGGTGTATCGATCATTAGAAAAATTACTGTTTTTCATTTTCGTTTCTTTTTTCATTCCTTTCGGTCTCTCAAACATCTTTTCTTCTTCTGCCTCTCGTTTGTTTTTCATTTTTTACTATTCAATATGATCTTCAGATATCAAAAAGACGCTTACCCCGTTTGGCGCCATTACGGACTTCGTTTTATTGATTTCTAGGTTAATGGATGTTTTACTTTATTTTTTTATTTTCACCAAAAAAATGGTCATTGCCGATCACAAAACGAACCAGATTGTCACTAATATCATCCGCCTGAGATCAGTCAAACTTTTTCTACTGGTCCCCGTAAGGCCATCTCCCCGTCTCTGAGGTAATCCTAATGCGAACACCCATCGTCACTGCCTAGCCATTGAGACTGCACAAAAAATCAACAATGTTATCGACGATAGGTAGATCAATCAATGCACGTAAACAAATTCGATTATCCGTAACAATTTCAATTATAAACTGGCGATGTGTATCGGCGAGAGTATCGAGCAGCTACCAGGGCGTAAACTTGCGGGTTCACACAGAGCTTCCTCGTTTCCCTGCCGTGCATACATTATGTATTCCACCAATAGACGGAATAGCAACGTAGGGTGGTATAAGGGACGGATAAGGGAAAACGAAACGTTGTGGGGTAAAGTGGGAACGCGAGGGGAGAACAGTGAGCAGCCGGAATAGCGACAGATAGAACGATGGCAAGAGGCAGGGATCTTCCTCTTCGTAGCCCGCAGCTTGCACGAGCACGAGAGCAGTGTTATCGCTCTGACGTAATTGATCGAAGTCGATACCGAGAGAGTGGGAAGATGAGATACGCATAAACCGATATCGATCCCGATGTTTGCCAAATTGACGAGTTAACCCAACGCAGGGTAGAGGCAAGATGCTTCCGCTTGCGACTTGGTGGTGAACCGACGGGGGCGTTGTCTGCGGTAACGAAATCGACTGCACGGCTGCCCTCATGGTCGTCTTTGAGTTATTCGTGTATATACTCTTGTGTCTACATTCGTGTATACACGAGTGTGCGACTACGTGGACAAAGATCAAACATACCATTTGCCATTGATGCTCACGATGTTTTTGGCTGTTTTGAGGATGATCATTTATTTTTTTTTTTAAACAGTTGATTTTCGTGGAGAATTGATTGTCGATTCACGAAGTGGAACGTCAACTCCCACAAATCAAGGTTAGGAAAGTAGAGCGTAAAAAAAAATTGGTTCTGGGAAAACTCGAACTTATGATGACACTTTGATGTTTCTTCTATCGCCAATCTTATTTATACCGCGGTCGTGAAGGACCGAGAGTGGCGGAACGATAAATTTTTGAATTGCAGTAAAACCGAAATTATCCGAAATAATTGATACCGGATATTGTTCGTACGATCACAAATTCGGATAACCAAATATATATATTTCGGATTAGAGATGAAAATCTGTTCGAGCCTGGCTCGAACCGTTCTCGAAATTGATTCGATCAAGTATCGAAGGTTGTTTCATTTTTGGATGATCGTTCGGGCAAGCATACATTTTCGAATTCGCTGGAGCTTCAGGACGATCGAGTTAGGGACGAGATAGAATAGGACAATGGGTTTGAGAAGGGAGGATTCAAATGTATTTGCGAGGGTATTGTCAAGGACACAACCAAAGGATTTACGCCCAAGGACATTTCAAAGAGTATTCTAGAGGGATTTCGAAGGTTATATCCCGAAGGATATCGTGGGTATTAGGAAAATTATGCGATCTTGTATCGTGAAACATATCATTTATGCAAATGGCAAAAAAAAGTTTTTTTTTCCATAGGTTGAACACACGTTTTTTGTAGCTTTAAGAAATTCGCTCAGCTTTTTTCTTCTGCTCCGCGCATCCTTTGAATATATCACTCGTCGTGTAGACGGTACGAAATTACCAAGACCTCAACTCGTGTGATTTAACTCGAGGCGAATTATTCCAAGATTTAAATAGAAAAGCGAGAGACGGGAAGTGTCAAACAGATTCACGAAAAACTTAAATTCTTCTTCGTTTCTGTAATGTCAATTTTATATTTCCGTAAAATGCGAGCGGCAAGACCAACCGCAAAATGGCCTGTTCGGCGCAAAGTAGAAATGCCCAGGGCATAGTCAGACGCGAAAGTGCGAAGCGACGAGGCGAATAAGGAATTTCCTCTCGTAAACGAACGTTTTAATGTCTCGAACTTAAAGACGTCATAACGTAAGCAACATTATTCGTTGCGACTTTCCTCTCGCATTCACCAGCCCGTAAAGATTAGAACGCACGCAAAAGATGTACAGCCCCGAGTAACGATTGGTATAAATGTTTTCTTGACGTTATGAAATATGGGCAAGGTCTAACCGATATCTAATTTTCCGTTGATAAATTGGACCGTAAAAACGTTTAGAAGTGCAATTTTTTTACATAAACAATCCAAAAGTGCTTCCTATTGGCCATAATCATCATAATTTGTGTCTGACAATGGATGAAGAAACATGGTGAAAAGTTCGAAAATTCTATTCAATTGTCCCTGCTGATTGAATCATTTTACGTAAAAAATCTGGACCGAACATCCCATGAACATTTAAAGACGAGATAAAATCGTTATCGAAGGGAGTTAAATCTTCTCAATTTGAATACCTTCTGTGAATTTCCATTAATAATGATCCCGGAGATTTTCATTTTTCATAAAATACGATAGAAATATTGGAAAATGAGGGGCCCGATGTCCTTTGAGTTCGATATGAGATTTTTCTTTTTCGAGCTTTAGGATTACCATTTCTCATGAAAGTTTTTGCCCTCTTGATAAAATCCTGACGACGAGAAGATTACACAGCCGTACTCGAGCGTGTCATAAGCTGTGGCTTTTCGAGTGACATTTGTTACCTTCTCATTGTTGTGGTAATGCCGTTGACAAATATTACAAAATTAACGCGTCGACCTATGTATGAGATACGTTTAATCGTCAGTTTACAGCTTAAGAGATGCACCCGAGCGACTTTAGACAAGAGATATTCTCGTGCGTGGTTAACCGGTAAAACCATTTCAAAGCGCTGTGTATGCATTGTGGTAATGCAGCTGCGCTTCCGGCCTATGGATCCTGTTCCGTCGCATACGGAACGAGCGATGATTTAAGCATTAAGTGATCAACCATTTACTTATTTATTTTAATCAAGCAAATATTATATATTCGACAATCATCAATGTCGTTGTCACCCCAAGGCACGCCAGGCAAGAGCGTATCTCCTTTACCTGGAGTCCATAAAAAGGGGTCAACGGTCCGAACACTGGTTCACCGATGACTCGCTTTTTCGGTGACTACGTGCAGGACAATTCAACATTTGGTTCGCAAACGTAATTTTTTTTTCGTTTCTTCAACTTTCCCTACGTAACTTCGAGGTGCAACTTCAAGCAGTTGCACCTCGGCTCACCCTACCGATTCCTAATAAAAGGATTCATCCAACTTTCTCCTGACAGCCGAGGTAAACATCTCCAGCGCGGTAATAAAGTGCCTTCTGGTCAACAGATGTGACAGGGTTGTCAGTACATCCTGTTCGCAAACGTCTTCATCGGTGATCGGTGACAGCTAGGGTCCACCCACCACCCTTTTCCATAGTTTCTACCAATGAAATTAGTTCAGTTTTGCGCAAAGGGGTGGAATTTCATCCTAGCTTTCGTCACTGCTGATTCGTGTAAATAATTGTGAATAAATTAAAGTGTTTGTTTAGTTTATCTCCAATTGTTTTCAATTAACCACCTTCACTACATTAAGTTGAGGTGCGGGAGTTCTCCATCACAAATGTCAGTAAGTCGTGTCGCACTGTGCGTGAGACAGAACAGATCCGGAAGTGAACACTTCTGAGACGAATAAAGGAGTGCAAACTTTTCTACGATCTAATAATTTTATAGTTTTAAGCAATGTTCGGCCGTCGCGTGATACTGACTTTTCCGGACTTTATCTCGCTAAATTGATTTTTTTACTTGACAAATATCAACGAACGATAAAGTTGTTAATACGAGCAAAGTGCCACTGTTGATGGACAAAATGCTCTTTTGATGGAATAATAAAACTTTCGCGTAGCCCAATACTGTTCTGAAATTTTGGAAACGATCCAAATGGGCGAACTACCTCGAAAATTTTGGAAATTTTTACGGATTTTTTGTTGCACGTTAAAGTTAAGACCCGGGGCTATAAAAGTACACGATGAAGAAGTGCAATTTAAAAACTATTGGTTTATGATTAATAAAAGTGGCAAATAAGATACTCTCATATATATATTTAAAAATCGTAAAAAAAGTATATTAGAGGAACATAGTTTTCAAGTCCTTGTCACTGACGGTAAAAAAGTGAGGGTTTTTAATGTCGATTTTAAAAAATCCGTATTACACCCAAAAGTATAACTTTTACATAACGGATTGTTACCCAAATATTCTTTTCTCGTTACGGATTAAAACCACCGATTTTCGTGAATACAAATACGCTTCCCTTCATAATCTCATTCGTTTTCCCGTTTCCCTGGAACATGTTCAATGAGAAAATAATCCGCATTTTAATTATCAAACAAATACCACGAGAAATAAATTACTTATCGTGAACGTTCAACTCATTCAGTACTATTAATACATTCACAAACCATTTCAGCGAATGTGGTCGGATTTATCTTCCATTGGTAACTATTTCGCGTAAAAAAAAGAAATGCTGAAATTATATATCGTGAAAGTCCATTGAATATAAATATTATTAATAAATATTGACCCGAACTTCATTAATTATAAATTATAATAAAAGTAGCGTAGGGTTTTTCTGCGCGGGTGTACATTTCAATTCGTTTTGGGTTTGTAGAAAATATAACATATCTGCACCCAGACGGTAGAAAGGAAGTTCATAACGGATTACGCGGCGACTGTGTAAAATTACTTGCGAGAATAAAAAGTGATTTCCTGTTGAAGGAAGAAGCAACAAATTATGATGAATAAAGGTTTTCAGAAATCGCGTGACTACGATCGCTAAAACTTTCTGTTAAACCATCAGCAGAAATGGTAAAAATACTAATGCTCGTTTATTTAGCAATGTATATAACACAATAGATTAATCATCAAGTTGTGTATATAAGATCGTGAGAAGTACAATTGGGGGAGAAGGTAGAGTAGGAAAGAAGAGATTTGATCACGAGAGCAGAGATGAAGCAGGGATGCTTCTTCGGCCCAACCCATGCCAAAGGTGGCAGTAAATGGACGACGCGAGAGGCTGCGAAGCACGCTGTACCGCAATGCGGTTACTTTATCGTTCGGTACATCTCTCTTTCTCTTGATCTCTCTTTTTCTCTCTCCTCTCTGCGTACTAATAATGGTATTTTCGATCTATGCTCCCCTCCCTTTCGCCTCCTCTTCACCCGATACCATAATCAACGTACCACCGTTGATATCGCGACTCTCGTGTTTCCCAGCAACCCTTATCCAACGCATTTCGGTCGATTTATCACTTCAGCAAAAATAATAACGCGAGGACGAGCGCTCGTAAAGAGGAGGACTGCCCCGATGAATTTTTCAGCGGTGAGATTGGCATTCTCAGCTGGCGATTCTGAGACGCTCGTCGTACCATTCCGGAAAGAAGGATAGACTTTCGGAAAATGTTGCCAGAAACAGCTTTTCCGTTATCGGGAATACATCGAATTGCAAAGAGCTCCATCAATCAGTGATTCAGGCTAACGCGGCTTGATGTGGCACGTAGACGAAGTGCACATCACGCGTTCATCACAATACCACAAATCGCGAATAAGATTCACAGTAAGTTGAGCGATCGTGAAAAGTAAAAAAATAATAACATTAAAAATAATTGGACATTTGAAAATAATTAAAAAATTCGAAATAATTGAAATTTCAGAAATAATGGGAATTTTGGAAATGATTGAAAAAGAAGTTGAAAAAGGGACTAAAATCATTGGAATTGAAAGAAGCAATACATCTTCAAAAGTAATAGTAGATCCAATTTTTATGAAAAAGAAAATCCTATTAAACGTTAGGTAACAGTTCGTGAAAATTTGAAGTTCATGGAAAGTTGAAAAATCATTAGTAGTTCGGACTCATCAAAAAATTGAAAAAAAATGGTTGAACGGGCACGGAAATATTGCTAATTCCAGACCTCATCGAGTCAACGAGTAAAAAAAAGATTTATAAATGATAACTGCATACACGAGATTTCATTGTTTACGAATTTTTTCAATGCGAATGCGCTTTAAATTCTCGGTTGTATCTTTTTCATCCGACTTGACGAGATCTGCCAACAGAAAGGATAAACTCCCGAGGTGCATCGATCGATGAATAGACCGCGAACATACGCGAACCATTTCCAGGATAACTTTGTCTCGCGTTACGACTTCGAATGCGAACCGGATTCTCACGGGTGACCGAGCTACCTACTACTTCTTTATGTGTTCTCTATATACTCATAGCTTTCGGTATGTTTTATGTCTCGCGTATATTCGCTTCAATCGGTTTGCCATCATCGTTCTCTCATTGTCATCTTCGTGTCCGCTGTTTCGTCTCATTGACCCTTTGGCCCGATTCCACGAATTGACGGCCTCCACAAATGTATATCGTCGATTCTGATACGCGCCGTTTTCAGTACACTTCCAATGGGATATTTATACGTTTCCACATACGCGTATGAGGGGTATATGTGCAATAAAAGTACGATGTATTTATTGTTTGCTTTCTTTGCGAAAAGAAATCCGAGCTTGCATATGAGGGCTGTTAAACAAAGTCCCGACTAGATGGACGCGAAAGGCCAGGTCAGATTTGTACTTATGAGTCGGATCAGACACTCCGCCATCTACCGTCGGTATGACTGAAATAAAAATTAAATAATACCAGACTTATCGGTACGGGGGAAAGAAGGTTATTTGGTTTGTGGTCTTTTTTGGATCACAGGCATCTGTGATTCGAAAAACTTAAGTTTAATCTGGGTACAGATGAAATTTCAATTAACTCTTATCCTGCTTAATTAAATTGTTCATGTAAGATGGAATCGAACCTACGACCTATTATTCAAAGTTGACCACTCTAACTACTCGGCTATCCTGATAATTGAGAATGCTTTGAATATATTTAACGTATATCACTTATATTTATTAGTCAAAAACACTGTATATTTCTTACTATGAATCAAGTTATAATTATGTGTTATACATTTTTATTTTATATAATTGTAGACTCAGTATCTAGGCTGCAACTGTCATGAAAATGAGCACCTACAGGTTAGGTGAACACCGTGTACGCGCATTTCCGCGAGAATTTGCTGATCCGGTAAACAACCAGCACAGACCAGGCACGCACTGCAAAATGTATGCCTGGGCATTGAAAACTCCTGCTCCGTTGGATGTCCGGTATAGATCAAGCATATATTTTAAAGTGCCTACCTGATCTGCGCCTGATTTCCACCGACGCGGCAGTTCCCGCTACAGATATAACAATACAACATTGTTCAGGATCACATCAGGTCGTTTGTAATGCGTACGGGCGCATTACGAACGCCCGTGCGAAATTTCTAGTGAGGTTGACGTGACTTTTCATTTATCTCGGAATAAATTTATTTATTGATCAATATATATTTACTCTTATTGAATCCATTCCACTTTTTTTTACCGAATAATGTCACTGACTTTGTCCCTTTGTCGTTTTTATTCTGTATCTCCTTTCTACCACGTTTTTTCCATTTTCTGTTCAGTCTTCCATTTTTCCTCTGTTTTTCCCTGTTTCCTCTGTTTTTCCTCTGTTTCCCGTCTAATCCTTCTTCCCCTTCTTTCCGTCTCCTTTGCGGCCGGAGTCGACCTCCCCCTCTGTACCGCATTTATCGTGCCATTTCTGGCACGGGCATAGGGAAACTGTGGAAAACCTGTGCCGATACAGTCGGTCCCAAAGTTTACCTTCCGATAGCGGAACGAATTTCATCGAAAATATTTCGAAGATAAAATCTCGGCCGCTACCGGGATTTTAACCCGGGACCTCCCGATCCGCTGGTCGCGCCTTAGTCCACTGAAACATTATTTTTCAAGAGTTCGAAATATCGAAAACCTTATGGTGAAAAAAGTTTCTTATCTTAAAAGCAACTACGGACGAATGATGAAAATGTTTTCCTGTTTTCCCGTTGATGGCTCGCGAATAAGATGTGAAACGCTGTCAAATATCAGCACCCTCATTTAATATATTTTTACCTTCCTTGTGGTCGACATTTGCGTGTATAAAAATATATAAACCCACGTATATACACGTTTCTCTATTTGTATAGAGAACTTTTATGTTCCAACCAGGAGATCCTGACGATGAGGCCGTAGGCTCCCTTCCCCGGCTGGGGGTGATGATATACGTCCACAGCATATTGTTGGTGGTATGAGTTTTCCAACAATTCCGTTCCCGAGAGAATAAATATATATTGTAATATCCTGTGGCTATCCAGTGATCCCCTGAGTATGTGTTACAAGCTGTCAAGTCAGAGGTGCTTGCGAAAGTCTGCACTTACATGTTGATGATCATCCAATGTCAGGATATGCTTATAAATGTGTGTATGTGTGTGTGTGTGCCGTCGTGACGTGGGCTCGAAGGGTCCAACGAGGACCATGGCCCATTTTTCGCGCGATGACGTCTAGAGGAACACGTGGAAGCGCCGGTCAGTGACGAATTATTCCTTAACTCCCTCTACGATAGGATCTCTTGCAACATCGCTACCTCGAATTGACTTGATGACATTAACGTTTGGTGATGACAGCGGAACTTCGTCAGAATCTGAAAATGACTAATATACAGTCAGCAGAAAAAATATTTGTACGTCTGTTTTTTTCAAATTATTCTTCGAAAAAAGAAGTACCTGATTTCGCGAATTTTCGGTTTTTATAGCTTTTCCTAATTGTAGATTTGTTAAAGAAATTTTGCAAAAAAAACGAATAAAAATATTAAACCAAAAGAAAAACAGATCGTTGCGAGGTGTACAAATACTTTTTTTACCCGCTGTATGTATATATACATATATATATAATTTTTATAAATATAAATTAATATATATATATTATAGGCCGGTTTTTAATAAATATATATTGTTACGTCCTAACTGGCGGATATCCATCTCGGTCAAGAAGAGCGACTCCTGCCTTTACTCGTTATTCGGACAATCCACGTTATATTGTATTAGGACAAGTTACCCTGTTTTGAGTCTAACCTTTCGCGATTATTAATCATGACTTGTTATAAAGGAAAAATTAAACGATGCAGATGTCAAATATTGAGTTAAATTGAAGAGAAATAATTCCAAAATAGAAAAAGCTAGTTGCTCCGATTTACGAACGATTAACAGAACGAAATTCCTCAGGATTCCAAACATCATTATTACCATTTTTCATTATCAGAATGTTGTCAAGGTGAGAAGAGCAAGGTTGTATAAATTTCGGGCAATTGAACGTCTAAATCAAGAGACGTCTCAGACCAAAGAAATGGGAAAACATCCCCACCTTTTCCCTTACGTGTGCGAAGAGAATCCATGATTACTTACTCGTTTTGTTCAGATAAAAATGGAATGGCTGGACTCCAATTTTTTCTGCTGCGTGACTCTGTACGAACTGGTGATGGCCAGGAAGTTGAGATATCGGAAATACGGATTTGAAACTCTCGATCCTTTTTCTTTTATTTTTTTTTCTTTCACAATTAAAAGTTTTCACATTTAAACTCGTATTTAAAAATAACGGATACTAAGACTGCGATTACAGTGAAACCTATGCGCGCCTATAACTTCTTGTCCTTAACATTTGAAAGATACTTATTTCTTGATTCGAAAAATCTTACGGAGACTTTAATATTTATTTAAAGGATTCGATCAGGAAACTCTGGTCCGATCCCGATGAATGTCGTTAAGATATCTATGAATGAGATCCGATGCCTATGAATTCTGTCCAGAGACGCGTGTAAAAAGTTTCTTTCTTTCGCGACGTGAGATACAAATTCTGAGAGAGTAGGGGCATACATTTTGATGATGCATTTTGCGTGGATTGATTGATGGTGCATGAAATATAACTCATCTCATATGATTGGTTAATTCAGAGTGGGAGAATATTTTTGGGAAATTATCATTTGGATATTTTGTTTATCAACTGCCAGAGCTTTTCTACTATCGGTTCGAGTCGTCATATAATCTAATTTTTATGATTAAATAAATATTTTTGAAGGGAAGAAAATATATGGATTCTATTCGATGAGAATACTGCGCGTGGTCTTTCTACGTATTAAGACGTAAAAGCGTTTCATGTTCGTAGTTCTCAAAACCCTTTTGACTCATCGCTCTGTGTAGCTTTAACAAATTTTTGCGATACAGATTGAAAGTATTTCTATTATAAATGCGCATATAAAATAATTCTATACGGAAAAGTTCTTATAAAATATGATTAAAACGTAAATACAAAATGCTTCATTAGGATTATATAATTAAGAGTAACCTGACACCTGGGGTATTCGTTACAAATTGTATTTGGTTTCAATGCAATTGCTAATAGGTTTAATTAATTACACATTCGAGATCTACACCTTTCTATTTCCTTCCAATAAAAAAGGAAACCACTGACCATGAGGAAGTTTTACTGCCGTCACTTGGAGCGCGTTTTCCCTTGCATGCTCTGTCCTTTCTTTCGGGCTAGCGTATGTCACACGATGCCGCTCTCAATTTTGTTGCAGGCCATATACGTGATGAGTAACGCCGGTCGTATCGACTCGGGTCCCTCCATACACCAGCCAAACAATGAGTTTGCGGCAAAGGTTTCTTTTCAAAAATAAAAGACAAAGATCGTATTGTCTAGCGATGATTTCATCCGCTTTGACATATCGTCTCCCTGGCGGAGATCTTTTAACGTCCACCAAAAGGTGATGCACTGTCCTCAAATTGGTCCCATTTCCGTTCTATATATCACGGAATTTGTAAAATATTGAAAACTTCATAGTAGATGCGAATCCCAAAAATCACGGAACAGTACAGTACGTAATAAACGTGTCGGAATGCAACTTCAATTTTCCAAGTGAAGTGTAATGGTTTGTTTTACAAAAATAACACAGGGTCACAAACCCCACCAATCCTTTGCAACAGATAATCTCACGTCTCTTATATATATTTTTGGAGATACTTAATGCAAATCCGTTGAGCATTTTGCGCTAGCACGTCAGGATTCTTCCGCATTTGCAAAAAATAGTCCAAAAATTGATTTTTTTAATAGTTTCTAGAAGTTCGGTGGGTCAGGGGGTTTTTTTTTGGGTTTAGGCTTCGTGGATTTGAAATTTATACGTTTACGGCTTGTGAGTGAAAAGCTTGGTTCTTAGAATATTTTTTGAGGTGCTAATTTTGTTTAGCTATAAAAAACTACGGAGAAATCAATTCTTTTTACTATTTTCTGCAAATGCGGAAGAATCCTGACGTGCTCTAGCATTCCCAAAAAACATATAAGAGCATCCCAAAAAACATAAGAGATGTGAGGTTATCTGCCGCAAGGGGTTGGCGGGGTTTGTGGTCCTGGGGAATTAAACGCTTTTCATCGTTGCAGCAAACAAACTGCCTTTGTTTGCTGTAACGTTTCACAAATTTTTGGTAGCTTGTGAAACAAGTAATTATTTCATGGTAATTAAATGCAGTAATGTATAGTGAATACGGTGGGAGCGGTACATTCAAATGGACTCGAGTATGCTGGGCTGCTTTTGCAACAAGTGGACTAGCATTGTCACACACCAAAATTATTCTACCGTGTCTTCTTGTCATTCGGCATGTACTCCGACATATTTATGGGGAAATAATGTTGTCAATACTGTTCGGCTTCGATGCAAAATAATTTTGAAAAATTGCTGCCAATGCTTGAATAAATAATGGCTGGTAGTGAAATCGAGGGTATCGTTTTTAGTAGCAACGTCTTTTAGGAATTCGAAGTTCCATTTTGACATTATTAAGGCCCAACACCACTCTGTGACCACCTGTTTTTTTGCCATTTTTCAAGATTTCTTTTTGTGGGAAAAAAAAAGATCTTCGAATATTTTTTTGTTTTGTTCGTAATGTTGCCTCTGCAGTGGTTCGCGGCACGCAACAGAACTCTCTTCAAAGTCGATCTAACAACAATACCGCGTGTTTTCGTTAATAATATGATATTTTGAAGAAAAGTACAGAGGAATTTGAAAAAATATTGATTTTTAAAAAATGGGCATGCTTTTTAAATTAAAGGACGATTTTCGAGCAAAATTTCTCGTCGAAAATAGACTATAACTTTTTTTAATATTGAGATATCGAAAAAATCCTGTGTACTCCTTTATATAATCTAGTTCTATCGATGCAGTTCAAATTTGAAGTGTATCGGATAAAAATTGCTTGAGTTCTGCTGCGTGCCGCGCTCAAAAAGCGGTTTTGAAAAAATCGCGTTCAAAGTTTTAGGTTTGTTAATTTATGTGATAAATTTGAAAAAAAATTTGTTACCTTTAATCAGCGATGCCGGCACCATATAGCTGGCCTTCAAGAAGCTAATCATTATCCCCAGCATCTTTTCTCGAACTTGTAGAGGCTCTTCTTGCCTCTTTTGCAGCGTCTGTGAGAGAGCGCTCCGCCGGCTCGATCCGCGCTGCGTCGGTTTCAACGCAAAAATTGAAACAATTTGGGCCGGTAGTTAACCCCAACGTCTCCAAAACTTTCATGAGGCTTCTCAGGCTATCATTGAATAATAATACCGCGATTTCAGCTGCAATATCGATGATTTTTGTGCTCCCGGACTGACGCTTCGGGGCTATTACCCAATCTGATTTGTTGAAGCTTTCGTTGTTGTTTTGCGTAAAGCCGTCCAAACAGAGCTACAGCAAATCTTCTCTGCACAAATTTTCGAAGACCCGCAGGATCTGGGAAAAGCCCGGTATGCCTGCTGACCCTGAGGCGCGCAGCTGCGCGGGACCCCGAGCGTCACGGAGCGCTGCACCGCCCCACAAAATATTCAATATCTCCGAAAATAATTATTTTTTCGACCTGGGTCCTACGGTATCTTAATCTTAAATGTATTGTAGATTTATGTAGATGGTTTAAAAAAAAAGATTTTTTGAAGCCATCACAGTAGTGTTGTCCCTTAAAATAAACACATGTCCTGTCAATTGACTTAACATTTTTCGCATCGATTCTTAGCTAAATTATACTTTAGTAACCCACTCAACGAAATATAAATTTTCATTATACTTTGAAACTTCTTCAATGAAATCTGAAATTCGAAATTACGTAATATTAGAGTCTAGAAATCAGCGTTTTTATTAATTCTGGAATGCTCTAGAATCTTATGGGGGATTGATCTAATTTGGTATGTTTTCCAGCTATTAGACATTTCGGGTTTTCTTGCAAACATATTTGTTCGTTTGTATCATTCATACAACTAAGAATCCCCGGCACAAGTTTAAGTAATTTATGCTTCGTAATGTGTCCACTGAAAATTCAGCGACTCGATAATAGTAATTTCCTGAAGGACTTTTCCACGCCCTGGGATTACCGAATACCTAATGAGGCTATCTTGCCAATCCTGCTGAAAAAGCGGATCTAGAGATTGGATAAAAGCTCATAGAGAATTGTTAATCAGCCATTTGAGCGTCATCAGCTCTGTCCCTCCGTCTCTCCCATTCCAAACCCTGGTTACATCCTTCTCACGAATTCTCGGGTCCCCTTGCTTACTGTTCGCCGAACTTTTGAAGCATTTTCTGACAAACCCAAAAATGTTATTTCCACATAAAAAAAATAAGTATCTCGTTTTTACAAATAGGACTGGCAGCAGTTATTGAAATTTAATTACTTTTAACCCTCTGGTTAGCACCATTAGCCACGTGAAAACCCACTAGTGACCCGAACATTCTATCCATTATAGAATTTATTCGGAGCGTTTAATTGTATAGTTGTAGCAGTGAAATGAAATCGTCAGAATGTCCCGAATAAGAATATACAAGTATGCATTCGATATCTACATTTGGTAAAAAATTATTTAACAACAAAGACAGAAATGCGTGAAGTAAGGTGAAAAATGTCTTTCACTTTTAGGGTACCATCGAACATGGTTCAATTATTGTTGAATTAATAGTTGTCTCATTAAATCATTCTTTGATTTCCTTTTCAATGTCAATGCCATTGGAAAAAGTGTGAAGACGTTACTTTTTTCCGAGTCCGATTATTATATGTTGAGGATGATAACGATTTTCTGTTAGTACAGTACACATTTCATCATTAGCATTTTCGCTTTGGAGAATTTTACGTTTGCCGAAAATTGCTTGATATCACCCGTTGCGGGTTCATTCTATATATATATATATATATATATCTTATATATAATATATAATCCACCTAACCTCTCCTCAGGAAGATTCGGGCACGATTACAGCTAGCAAACACCTGCAGGGAATTTCAAGTATTTCAATGCTTGGTGACCGGAGATAATACATCGAACGTCAAAGGTAGCGAAGTCGAGCACTGAGATGAAATTTCTACGAGATATGAAATTATAATAACTTAATAATAACTTCGATAGAATATGCTCCCAGCGTTTTATCGGCGTTATTGTTATGGCGAGTATCAGAAAAAAGTAAAAGAATATTAAGCTCCAGTATCAAAAACAAGACGAGGACCGGCGAAATTGTCAGTCAAATGCGAGAACCATGAATATTAATCCAAACTGCGCAATTGTTGATTTACAAGTCTAGATAATAATTGTAATAATAATTGCAGTCAAGATATTGGCATGGGCTCGACTGGGATTCTGTCAGTGCCAGTACATCTGTTCCAACTGGTCAACTAAAAACTTTTTCACTTTTATATTCTTACTTAGGACATTCTGACGATTCCATTTCAGTACTAAATCTATAAAAACAAATAGTCTCAATTAGTGCTATACAGGATACAACTTTCGGGTCGCCGGGGACCCAGGATGTGTTTACATGTGGCTACAGAATGTGATGCAGATCAATGTGTCATAGGCAATTAAAGTGCAATAATTGCAGCAAGATTTTATTTGTTAAAATGAAATCTTAATTTTTTCTTATGTGGAAATAAAATGTTTAGGTTTGGCACAAAATGCTTCAAAAGTTCAGTGGAATGTAAGGATAGGGATAGGAGAATTCGTGAGAACGATGTGACCAGGGGATGAAACGAATAAGAGAGAGATAGAGAGCCGATGACGTTCCAATAGCTGATTAACAATTCTCTATGAGCTTCCCTCCAATCTCGGAATCAGCTTTTTCAGCAGGATTCGTAGAATGTCCAATTTTGGGAATTTTTCAATATGTATCCAGCAATACCACAAAAAATCCCAAACAGGAATGAATTACGACCGCAGGGTCTACTATCATTTTCCAATGCCTGCTGTCACGGACATCGTACAGTGGGCAAAACCGAATCTAAAAATATCCTGGCCATTCGATTTCCGTCAGTACGAATACGATTTCATTTCTTTAGCAATGAGAGTACACGAGGAAAGAAATAGTCTGCAACAAACGAGGCTCTTTCCTGAGAACGAGGAAATATGGTTGCAGTGCCCGTTAAAGGTCCCACTTGCAGGGCACGTTTATACGCATTCTCCCTCACTATTTCTATATCCGAGTGCTCGTATACAATTATTATCTCGAACGTTTGCGATATAATGTTGGGGGGGGGGGGGGCAGAGGGTCTAGGCAACAGTAACGCTCTTCACTCGCAATAGGACGAAGATAGAACGAGAGAAGAAGAGATAGAGATGGACGTAGTAGTATCGGCAGGGGAGGGGGGGGGGGCTCTTAGATGGCTGTCTGGGCGCCAAGATCGCCAGGAGTTCCGTTCATTTGACACGATATTCCCATTACGACACAAACTCGGACGAACTGTTACGGACCTGTTGGAAGAGTTACGAGCGGAATTACAGCTGAGCCCTTGTGGCGTCTCGGATCGTCTTTGTCTCTTGTACATATCTAAAAACGGAACGTATCATAACCTCGATCAAACGTATTTCCATGTATACGGATACATTAGTGCATCGTACATTATGAAATAATTCTAATCAATAAACGCGATGTGGGTGCACAACGGCTAGCTTTAAGGCACAATTCTACTTTGGGTTCTCGAAAAAAAACGCAATTTTTAAGAATTTTTTTCGGGATTATGAACAAAGATATTGAGGTAGGCTTAATAAATAGGTACACTCTTGAAATACATTAAAAGATTTTTTATTATATTTTTTATGCACTTTTGACATGAAAAAAAAAACACCATTTGAATACAACGCCTCGATTGGTAGAGGGGTCTGCGCTGCTGGTCTGAAATTTCAAAAATGGGCCATGCAAAATAGCAAAGTTGCAAATTTTCCGATTCGATATATCAGTAGCTGAACGGAATTTTTTAATGTACACGCTAAAGTTAACAAATTGGCGGTGAAAAAAGGAAGAAAAATTGCATGTTTTTGTCACTGCTTTTTGCCAAAAACGATAGGAAAAATTAAGTATTGTTAATAATCATAGTTCAATCGGTTGGTATGGGTGTACAGAATGTGTGTTTAAAATTTCAGAAAAACCGGTTCAATTTTCGAAATTTTATCAGCAAGCGCTCCAAATAAAAAAGTCACTTTATTTTGTTAACAAACCTCATATATCTACAAAGGAGTGTATACATTATATATTCTAGCAGCCGATGGAGGCCGCATGTAATCCAGCTGGTATAGAATTCAATTTAACCAACGATGAAACACTTCCAGCTCGAGATTCCCCAAGTTCCTCCTCGGGAGACGACTAGAACACCTCGTGCTATTATTGAGAATTACCGGAAATGAATCGAGTTGCCATTGATCTTTTGAGCCGGTCGTAGCAGAATACAGAAGAGAGAAAGTGCGAGAGAGAAAGGGAAAGAGAAACAAAGCAGAGAAAAGAGGCAAACTAGAGGACTCTATCAAGATCGGATTTGTTGTTGTTGTATCTTCGATCTCGGTGTTCCACTAAATGCGAATTTAGGATTAAGAGGGGTATTAAATACGTTGAGTGGATGTAACAAACCATCGCTTATCCGTAGTAATCCGATGTCTTCGAATCACGCGAAAAAAAGCTTTGGGTTACATTGGAAAAATATCCGAACGACTAAATATCACGTTGATCGATTTTGGATTAGTATCCGCTGGTGTGTCTGAGTTGGTGTAAGATTGACAAAAAGGGTATAAGCCCAGGTCGGTGGTCGTGTACCGATGGTTTGCATGACTAGAACATTTGTAATTGTAGAATAACTCACGTTTTATTGAATCAAAACCTATAATTTCTCAATTTTCGAAGAATTTTGAGGATTTTTTAATATCAACCCAGTAATGAGAGTCATTAAATAAATTGACATTTTGAATCTCGCAGGCTACGTAATTTCAAGGTTCAATTTTGTTTTTTTGGTACACATGTCCCCAACAGATTTTGTCGTTATCAGCCACTTTGCATATTTAGTTTATTTTTGCTGGATATAAACATTAGACTTAGCGATTTCTTACTATTGGAAACGATAATGCTCAGATTTCAGGTTGAAGGAGGGTGGGGCATTATTTTTAAAGGGGCAAAATAGATATTCATGAATAAATCGATATTTTTTAATAATAATTAGAAGTTACCTTATTTTTTTAATAAACCATGTATGTTAGAACTCTAGGATGTGAAGCTATATAGTGGAAGAATTGTGTGTTTCGCAATTTAAAAATTGACCATACTTTTCAATATTTAAAATTAATTTTTTGGAAATTTGAAATTTCCATTAGTTTCATCTGGGATCATACTTCCCGTGGATATTCATAAAATTACGCGGAATTCGTTGCCCACTTCGACCCAAAAGTCAAAACGGCAGTCGACGCAATAGCGATTTCAGTGTATTTAACATAATTCGAATCAAAAGCCCGTGCGTGCACTCGCGTGGTCTCGATACATATATCTGTCGATTTCGTGGCGCCGTAGTGGAAACCACATAGCCCCGAGGGAGCATTGCCGTCTGGTCATCTACCCCATCGCTTATGATGGGTGGATTTACCTGAACACTTAAGCATGTGCGGCCACGCTCGATATTTCCAAGATGACAAGAGAGATGATAAAAGACAAAAAGGCACGAGAAAGATATAAAGTGGACGGCATTAAAAAAAGGAGAAGGAAGATTGGGCTGGCACGAATAGGGAGAGCAGGGGAGAGTAAGAAAAAAACATTAAATTCTTAACTCGTACCAAATTAAAAATACGATTAATAAAACTGAGTTTATCAAATTGATTGACTATTTAAAAAGTCCAACACCTCAAGATTTTATTGATAGTCACATATAGTTTAAAAAATATACTATTTTCTGCTTTTCAGTAAATAGAATAAAAGCATGTATGTTATAAACATTTTTTTACGTATCAATTGGATCGGATACCGGAGAATGACAAAGTTGCGCTTTCACCTCGCGCCAAACGCTGCCCTTATCTACGATTGTTAGTGCTCGCGAAATGTTGAGGTATGAGGTATCTCAAGAGATTGATGGCATTATGCAAACAAGCAGGAAACATGCACGCTCAAAGGTGGGTCACTTGAAATATTTTTCTGCCACGGCAGTTGCAGCGAGAGAGAAAGAAAGGCAGGGAAATAGGGGCGAAGTATAACAAGAAATAGAGGAATCGTCGAAAAAGGCCCTTATATGTCGGACAGCCAAGTCGGTCGAGGACAATGTGTGACGCACTACCAATTCTAACACATCTCACCGGTATGATTACGTCACGAAGAACATCAGCTTCTCGGCTCTTCTAGCACTCCTTTTATCTCACTCTTTCTCGAACCTTTCTTTTTTTTCTTCCCCTCCTTCCCTTTCTCTCTCTCCATCTCCTTTTGTCGATCCTACTCTCACTTCACTTCTCTCTTCCACCCCAATTCGAGAAACGATTCTCGCAACTTCTCATGCTTCGAAATCCATTTATCTTCCGTCCTTGATCCACGTCGACTTTCTCGATGGCAAAAAGTCGTCAGCGTCAATTTTTTTTTGTTACAATCAATTCTGCGTTCCGAAACGTAAGGGCGCCAACTGCGTACTTTCAGGAATAGAGACCTTCATTGATTCATTCTCGGTTACTCATTATTTAATACGTCTGGGTCAAGTCTTCAAAATGCAATTCAGGTATGCTTCGTTTTAGAAGTGGAAAAGGGTTCGTGATGTATTGTTTCTATATATCTGTTTCGTCGCATACGAAACGAGCGATTATTTAAGAATTAATTAATCACTTATTAAGTATCCATTTTATTCAAGAATGATAATTCAGCAAATATTATAACTTTAACAATTATCAATATCATTGTCGTCCCATGGCAAACCAGACAACCGCATTTCTCTCTTTCCTGGAGTTCATAAAAAAAGGGATGAACAGTCCGCGCACGGGCTTACCGATGACTCGTTCTTTCGGTGACCACGTGCAGGACAATTCAACATTTGGTTCGCAGGGGCTATGTTTTTATGTTTCTCTAACGATCCTTGGAAAATTACTTTAAGCAGTCGCGCCTCGGCTCACCCTACGTATTTCCAATACAAGGATTTACCAAACGTTTCCGTGACGGCCGAGGCAAACGCGAAAATCTCCAGTGCGGTAATCAAGTGCTCGCTGGTTTACATATGTGACAGGGTTGTCAATACTCCCTGTTCGTAAACATCTTCATCTGTGATTGGTGACAGCTAAGATCTACCCACTACTCTTGTCACTATTTTCTACCAATGAAATTAGTTGAGTTTTTAGCAAAGGGGTCGAGTTTCGTCCCAGCTTTCGTCACCAAAGACCATAAAACTAGCATTTTTCATCTTTAGTAATCGTCAAATATTTGAATAGGAAACATCAAGGGTCGAGCCAACACCGAACCAACACGGAACTCTTGTCTCTTTCGAGTAGATTACTCGCAATATACGATCAACACAACACAATCACATCAATCATCAAACTACGCGGTCTATACGTGTATCAATGATCAGTATCGTATACGAATCCGTATAAATAATTGTGAATAAGTTGAAGTGTTTCTTTTAGTTTATTTGGAATTTCTCAATTTACCACCTTCACCACATTAAGTTGAGGTCCGGGTATTCACCATCGCATACAGTGTCGAATCACACGCGTTCGGTATCAGGATTTACGATTCTGGTTGACTCACTACCAGTAAGTCGAGTGGCACTGTGCGTGATACAGAACAGTATGAGTTGATACAGAACAGTTGAATTCTTGTTGCTCCGATGCAATTTCAGCGTACGGCAGTCCAATTTCGAAGTAGCAATTCACCGATAATCAGGGGAACACGTTGTTCTAGATTGTGGGGTATAACGAGGAAAAACACCTGAGGGAGAGAGAGATAGAGAAACTGAAAGAGAATGGGACAGATTTTATTTAATTGAATGAAAAAAGGTAAATATATAATATATAATAAAAAGTTACTATATAATTTCAAAATTATGATAAAAAGTAAGATCATAAAGTAAAAGCTATTAAGACAGAGAGAGAGAAGAGAGAGAGATATATATATTTAATCATTGATTAGTATATTATGCCCCAGATAACATTGGAGTAAGTTTAAATCTACATACAATGGAATCCTTTGGTTATAATAATGAGGTTTATTTTAAGCCACAAAAATAAATCATAAAGATGAACTAAAATCACAACGATCAGAATTAACAAAAAACAGATAAGGAATATAATTTTCTTACAGATTCATTGATGTAATCAATATAAATGATAACAAACTAAAAAAATACTATTTGTTGTACAAAGAATTTATAACTTTTATTATGTAAACAAAATTATAGCAAAATTATAATAACAAGTTTATACTAAGATCTAGAGACTGTGAAGACATAATTAATGAAAAATAGCTGAAAATAATTGAAATATAAAGTAGCTAATGAAGAAAGGACAACTTTCTTGTAATCTCATTACGTGAAAGTAATCGCAATCGTATCATAACTGCAAAATATCGAGTGAGCGAGACAGAGAGAGGGAGAGAAAGAGCGGAACGTCCCAGAGCGTCTTCCTACTTGAGTATACCCGATGTACAGTTAGTGTATAGTATATCGAGAGTACTCAACATGTTGCATGTACCGTGAGCGCATCGCTCGCCCTTGTACAGTTTATCCATCTTGAGGGTGAAGTACCCGGGGAGTTTCCTATTGGACGTGCCTCCAAAACAAACGGTTTTGGAGATATACCTAATGTAAAGAAGATCTATAATGTGATAACAGTAACTGTAAGAAATTTAATGTAAAGAAGGATGGTTAACTGTTGTACTGCTATAGTTAATTAATAGGAAGAGTTTTTCAAAATATCCTTATACATTTTCCTCGATAAATCAAATTAGCGCTTCGCAAAGGCCAACTTCCAAACAACAATCAACTTTTATCGTTAAAATGCATTTTAAGTTGGAATTGCGGTGGTATCGGGTAGAACTTTACAAATATGCCTAAAAAATTTCCCTACGGATGAACATGGAAAGTAGTTGGCAATTTGTTCTTACCGAGCACATTGATTTGTGCTTCACAATTTCGTTTCACGAAGGTCAGCTGAGCTGCAATGGCAAGTCTTTCATCGTTAGGAACTCCTCATTCGAATAATGAGGAAGGAATATATGAACACACGTGTGACTAGACAATCGAGATTCATCCTAATTACTCTCTCTCTCTCTCTCTCTCTCTCCCTCTCTCTCCCCCTTTCCTCGCTGCCGGAATCACCGGTGTGAGAGGGAGTAATAATATCCCCAGGGTTTTATATCTCTCCACATGCATTACGCAATAATTATTACGATAATTGTGAACGATAATCGTTATCAGCATGGATCAAGTAGCTGACCATTATGGGGCCTATTTAGGTCGTCCAAAGGCTTCGTCACGACAGCCGAGCTTTGGAATCGTTGAGATTGAGCATGACAGAAAGAGGATGATTTGCGCAAGTGAAAGGGAGAAGGAATTGTGAGATAGAGAGACGAAAAGTACCATTACTAGACAAAATGTGTAAGGGATAACAAGAATTAAAGACAGAGAATGAGAAAAGAGCGAGAGAGAAGGTAGGGCTAAAGAAAAGATGAAAAGGGAGGCGAGCATTAATGTTGAATCTCAGATATACAAATGGAGCTATCTTCTAAAAAAGATGTTTCTTATAAAAAAATAAAATGTTTTCCAGAGTCTTAAGGTTATGCAATGCTAGCTTCAATGAACGCGCTATTTCTGGATGATAAATTTAACACTAACCATTTACAAGGTTAAAAATTATGGGTTTCTTATGATTTTTTTTCATAGAAACAATACACGAGGATATTTGGATATTTATATGGGCGTTGTTTCATATTTTACATATGCTTTTTTAAATGCAAATTGCCCATCGTCTACATTAGTGTTCAACAGATTTTTGCGTCTTTTTGCGAAAACTCCAACAATCCATGGAATTTCGCTGTAAAAATTGGACACAATATTCGTAAGCAATGGAATTATTAATTTATGGGGAAAAAATTGATTTTTTCAAATTTGTAAATAGTTTTCCTGCTTTAACAATACAAGGTTTGTTCAAAAAATAAAGTGACTTTTCAAATTTCGCGGGCTACATACGTTCGACTATCGTTTTTTTTTTGTTACGTTGGTATACGTGTATTCAAAATATCTTGCTAGTATCAGTCATTTTGCATATTTAGTTTCTCTTTCATAGATATTGATGTTAGACATGTTTCGGTGTTCTTTTTTTGCTATCGAAAACCATAATGCATGTTGCTTATTCGTATTTTTTTATTCGCCATGATTATACCGTAATCATGGCTTAGCCACCATTTTCATCGGGATTGATTTACCCCGCGACATTTTTTTCCCCTTCAAGTAAAAATTCGAAACAACGATCGGCCATTCTCGATTTGAGTATTCTTTGCCGATCTCGACCCTTTTATAGTGTCCGTTTCAAGCACTATGCTCTTCGATACGAATCCGCATCACGGAGGATTAAACAAACGCATTTTAATATCGATCCCCAATTCTATTTTTCGCCCTCGACTTTCTTTTTTCATAGCCTCTTATTCATCGTTCAATCCTTTCGAGTCTCCGCACTAAAGCCTGCGAGTGACGCGACGTGGCATCAAACTTTATTCTCTTCATTGCTTTTTTATTCGGGCTCGCTTGCAAAGCAATTTGTCATCGAGCGAACGAGTCCTCGGCGGTCAGGAGTTCGCCCAGCGACGTGCGGAGATAACCTGGAGAGTGGCCATACGTATGTCGGGGAAGTGTCGTAAATTACGCATCTCACTACCAACTCGAAATAAATGAACTATAACTATGTATTGTTATAAATATACCCGCATATTTATCGGACATTATAGGTTATTTTCCATACGATCCATTTATTTACCGGAAATGCCTTGTAGTCTTTTATTTATTTGATTTATTATCCTTTTTTATGTTTATTTATGATTTCTGTGGTTATTTTTGGGTTGTATTTTATTTTATAGGTATTATTGTAGATTATTTCAAGGTTCATTTTATTATTCTTTTTCTATGAATATCCCATATCCTTCAGTTTTGAGACGATATGATACCGGTACTCCTTTAGAACTGAAATTTAATGCTCTTTAGATTTCCGGAGAAACAAATACATCTTACCATTTGAAAAACCCAATTTGACCAACGAATGACCTTGAAGCTTCAACTTTGGAAAAAATGCAAACACTATCTGGTGAAGCTTTCTAGTATCAACTCTATCGGTTTTTTCAGTCTGAATCAACTACGATTTCAGAATATATGTATAGAAACAACCCTCAACGTGAAGGATTAGATCTAAATTACACGTTCGCGCAAACAAGGTACGATAATAACTTTCGCACTCCACGGCTTTACTCTCATCCGTACGTGGTAATACTGCCTTATTGGAATTTACGCTCGCTTCAACTACTGCCGAGTTTCAAAACACGAATTATACGTCACACGATCTTCAAACGAGAGTACTTCTTCCTTGCTTTCTTTCTTACGATAATCGGATAACAAGTTGTTCTTTGAAAGTCTTACACTGGACCTACTGAACAGAAGATAATTCGTCGACGATAAGGCATGTCTATATCGATGCAATTAAACCAATATTTATGCGATAATTTGTTGATACATAATTTAATTACGTTCTTGAAAGGCTTTTTAAAATAAATGTATTAAAGATGCAATAATTTTTTATTGAAATATCTTGCTATTTTATTTTCAGAGTTTACAATTTTACTTTTCATTAAAAACGAGATAAGGTTGGAACCTTCTCTGCCCCGCTGATAAAAGTTTGCACAGACTTCCCGTTCAGTATGTTACAGGAACCCGAAAAGGATTTTTGGCGAAAGGCCTTTTAGGGATTTTTTAAAGACATTAAAAGTAAGGCTTGCACAACATTTCAGCACGATCGCTTTTATTTAAAAAACGAAATATTCATTTTGGAGATATACCGGAAAATAATCGAATTAGCATCCTCTTCTTGAAACGCTTTGGGTATCGCGAAGAAAAGAGAATACGAAGGAGTGAACGAGAGAGAGAGAGAGAGAGAGAGAAAAAGAAAGAAGAGAACTACAACACGAGAACAACGAATAAACCATTTATCGTACTTTGTGGAACTTTACTTTTTCCTTCGTAATTCTCTTTCATTGCGCTATTCACCGCTCTATGAAGCAAAAAACTTCAAATGATATATATACGCGAAGACTTCGTGTTACTTTGTATAATTGTTGTTAAGAGAAACGAAGAGGTTGATATCGTAGTGTCATTTTCGCAATTTTCTCAATCAAGGAACATTTGCATCTCACGATAAAGTCTAAAGGAGCAGCGCGAGTATAAATGAAGAGTGAGAGGTAGAAAGGTGGGAGAGGGAGGGAGAAAAAAAAGGCAAGAGAAATTGTGAGGATTAACGTAGCTCAGTTAGTGTTCGGGATCAGACACGATTTTCCGAATGGAAATGGCAGTCTCTCTCTCTCTCTCTCTCTCACTCTTTCACTCTCTATCCCTGTCTCTCTTACTGGCAAGAGACCGATAATTTTATTCTTTTCCTCGGCATCTTCGTCACACTGGTGTGTATAAAAGATTATCGCGGAAGTCCTCTACTTTATCGTTTTTTAGCGGCTTTAAAAAGTTGGAAAACGCTGGTTTGGGTGGTTGAAAGATGAGGGCTGACTCCCACGAAATCCGATAAGAGCCACTGCATTTTTTACCCGCTTTAAATTTATGCAAGTTTTTATTTTTGTAATAAAAAATTGTGCTGCAGAAACTGGAATTTTTCCTTGATTTCCGTTGTCGCACATTGCAAGAAAGAATAGTTGCACATTTCGTAGATTTTGACTACTGCAAAATTTGAACCCGTCGAGTGTAATGGTTTTTGGGACCTTCCGTCTGTAAACGTTGTTCATTTATGTCCCACCGTTAGTTAACTAACTTATTACGTTTAAAAAATTTGAACAAATTCCTGCTATTGCTACAAGTCTTCTACTTTTTGCACCAATCATAACACTATGGCACAACATTTTTTAAATATATCTTTTGTTTATATCTGGAGCAATCTGGTGAAACGTAGGAGTTGTACTTCAAAAATCGTAACTCCGAGATAAATTTACTTAAATTAATTTAACAAGCGGTAAATTAAAGCTGAAAAGTGTAGTTTTAAAAAAACAGAGATATGTCGCTCGGTTTATTTAATATTAAGTGCTTAAGTTTAAAGAGTCTGAAAGAGCAAAATTATGCACATCAGTATATATTAGGATGTATTTATTTAGAAATATAAATATTTTGTCTTTTACATTATGATGGAATTCAATTGTTGCCACCACAATATCATTTATTGAACGCAATTCGAGCAACAAATCAGTCGGTAATGGTCGCATACGGGTCCATCGAACAACGCTCCATTCGACCGTCACATCGGGAAAACAATTTTTTTCCAAATATTCCCCATTTTGTTTTCTGCAACTTTGAACGATTATCAGCTTTATTTTTTAGAAAAAAAAAAAACACATTTTACGGTACTACATCTTTTTAATTGTGGGTCATTCGTGTCCTCACCAAAATTGGTTTGTTCGTGGCAAAGGCTCGCAAGGGTCTGGGACTTCGGGCGTTAGGAGTCCTCTTCCTACATAAGTCTATTTACGTAGGTGTAGTGAAGGTTCTCTCTCCCTTCATCGCGAGGTACAGTGAAAGACAGTTTTGGCCCGAACACAAATGGCCCACCTTCGCAGATGACGGGTTAATAATGCGCATAATTTCTTAAATGTTTACACCACCTCGACAATAATTGTTCACATATTCAATCTGGACACCTAAATTTACTGATCATCAGTGGTCACCTGGTTGCTGTGCTCCTTGCTCGCGTTATGCTAATAGGAAAACTTTTACTTACCTTTTTTTTTAATTACTTACTTTTGGGTGTAAAGATAATAAAACGTGCGATATTAGTATTTCGTGCGCAGGATGGCATCGGGCGATGGCGTGAGGCGTTCCCATTTTCCAGACTTCTCTTTTTCCTTGATTCTCCAGATATTTTGATAGCCCAACTTACCGCATTGCGCAACGACTCCGTCGGTACCTTACTATTAACCAAATAAATTTTCATCGGTATAAAGATATGTATGTAACGGTCGAAAATACTATTTTTTGTTCATTTCCGTATCAACGTAAAATAAAACACCTTTACGCGGACTCAATTTATGAAGCCCAATGACAACGATGTTGCGAGTGGTGAGAAACGAATTTACCCTCACAACCGGTACTCGAGACTGCGTCATAATTTCAATTTACATTGGCAATCTAAATAATGTTTCATCGTTTTTCACGACAATAACATCGTACAAAATCACTGGGGAAAACACTGAAAGAGAAATCGCAAGAAGGGGAGAAGGGGGTTGCAAGAAATCACGTCTACAGCTATAACAGAGGTACGAAGAAAAAGCGAGTGCACGCAGAGAGGGACCCGAGGTGAGCTATTGGTATTATACTGTGATACTTGATGCTCGTCGGAAACGAGCAATTAACGCTCTTAATTGGATTCTACCGTGGTGGCGGCGTCACCAACTCTCTCCGTCTCCATTTCGCTTTCGTTCGTCTCCGTACTCTCTCGGTATACTGTACAGGAGAGCTAAGACATGAAGGAAGTTTTCCTTAAGGATAGGTGTACTTGTGAAAATCTGTACATTGTCTGTCAATCAGTACAGAAATACTGCATATCCTGGCTTATATTTAACCCTAGAACTGGTAACATCAGTGGAATTATATTTTTGCTTGATCGGGAATATTAATTCCAATCGGTTCTTTTTCTAGGGTTTTTGTTTGTAGAAAATGTGGGTACTTGTAAAATTCCTTATAATTCACATTTGCAAATCCAAAGATTATCAGGTCTACCGGAAAGTTCTGTCGCTTTTGGAATAAAACAAAATTCAAATTATTTTTGCCATTAAGAAACTTTATTAAATAAAATAATTGCCATTATTATTAATAATTCCTTACCAGCGTAACGGCAACTTATATTTCCTTTTTTTTAAATGGTTCATTTGTTAATGCGATACATTGATCCAATGCTTGTTTGATATCTTCTTCATCTTTGAACTTTTTGCCCTTCAAATAATTTTTTAAGGACCAGAACTAGTGATATTTGGAAGAAGCTAAGTCCGGGGAATATGGTGGATGCAATAGAATTCCCCAGCCCAGTTCTGCAATTTTTTACGAGTCCACAAAGCAGCACGTGGCCTGGGATTATCATGATGGAGTATGTTGTTATGATTTTTTATTTTTTATTTTTAATCAACTTTGTTTTAGTTAATTTGCCTCGTCAGTGTGTGTACATGAAACGATAAAAAGATAGAGCCGAACATATACAAAATTAATATGTGCTTACGTGATGAAAGTTCTCATACACGGAACTTTCCGGTAGACCTAATAATACACACTTCTTAATCTTATAGCCTTTATTCATACATGGAGTAACGCCAACCCATACGTTTCAACCATACCGTGCGATTTTATTTTTCGACAGCAACCGACAACTTTTTTGCTTATCACACATATTTCAAACGAAAATTTTCGACTTGTAACTAAGGAAGTGGAATAGTTATAATTTCAGAAAAAAGTATGCATAGCTGCGGTCAATATCTTCGATATTAAAAAAAAAATTATGAATAAATACAAAAAAGGCCAAAAAATTAGTCATCAAGTGCCTCAATTTGAAAATTTCGCTGGGTAGCTTCTGCAAAGGGATAAGTTGATAAATAATGCACTTCATTTAATTTCATTGCGCGTAATCCTGAGTGCAATCTAAATCAAAAGGAAAGAAATGTACTACGAAACGTATTTGTTTAACGGAAGGCTTGATCATACACGGCTTAGTTCTGCTTAAAACATATAGTACGTTAGCAAGTACAATCAGAACATTTAATTGCAGTAAAGATTTTACTCTTGAAACAACACCTTGACTTTCCGTCTATTTGTTCAGATGGCCAACTATCCGAGAGTTTTATCAGCTGGGGTTTTCTGTAGCGCCACTTCGACTGTAGAATTCTGGAATAGGGGACATTGAGTACTTGGACGGAAGGTATATTGACACAAGTATGAAGACTTGTTCTTGACACGTATGGAGCTGAGAAGGGCAGAGTGTGTGCGGTGTTTTCAAATAACACATCGGGAGATCGCAAAGTTACAACTCTTAATGGTTTCATCATGAATTTCAGTTTTCATCTGAAGTACGCCCTGCTGGGTCAAGGAATGGCGGCAACGTGGCGTTGGGAGCAGCGAAAGCACTGCCATTTAATTCATCCCGAGCCTTTTTCGAACACAAAGGAAAACACGAAAAAGGTTGCAGGTTTGTACATTTTTATCTCTGTTATATATCTGTAGCTTTTGCCACTCACTTTCTCTCTCTCTCCTTTTCGTCATTTTGGCCGTTCAATAAACTTGAAACTACGGATTTTTCTCCTCCTCCCCCGCAGTGAATACCCCGATGACTCATCCATTTAGCTGCTCAAAATGAAACGAGTCTCTCTTTGACGGAAGCCGTGAAATTATTGTTCTTTCGCGACATCACTTCGTACTTTTGTCATGATTTTGATGTTGTCGTTGACAACGCTGCAAGAATGTCGAGTCTTAATCGCAACCGTGATAAGAATTCCGATTTTTTCATCCCTCATTCATCCTTCTTGCGCTCAATTTTCAACACGTGCCTGGATCGAAGAGAAAAATCAGTCACCGCCGCCATTCCACGATTTTGCTTCTCATATCTCGACCGCGCTTTTTCCCACCCGAACTTTCAGACTCCCTTTATTATGATTCCTAATCGGTTCTCATTCAACCGAAGTGCCTCGAGGCTTCAAAAATAACGTCTCGACCTTGTCCTAGAATTTCTTTTTCGTGGAGGGAAACGGAGAGGGAGAAAGAGAGTAAGGGCGACCGTATTGTGGAGAGAAAAGAAACAGGACCTAAAAAAACTGGTATCCAGTATATTGGACCCGATAGTCTCTATCAAGTCTCTATAGTGACCTGCTCAAATTCATCCATCTCCGATTTTCCTTTTATATCCCCTGCGACCACGAAAAGGAAGAAAAAAACAGACTTCATTCATCCTGCCCTCACTCGTATAAAACACGCAATATTTTCGTCCCTGGTCGTCCCGTGTGACCTGTCAGAGTCAGCTTCTATTCGTTTTTTTTTCTTTTTCGTTTGACAATGAAGGAATAAGGAAGAATAATAGATCAGCCATTACCAGACGATTACAACGCGGTTTTCTCGTCTCGCACGTGTGTCAAGATTTCGGAAACTCGACCCGCTTTTTTCGGGGAAACAGAGAGTTGAATTACGAGGAAAGAAGCATCAAATGTACAGGATGTAGGTAATAGGAGGTCTGGATCAAACGTAATATTGGATCCAAACGAGTCAACGTTTCAAGGTGATTCTCTGGACCTAGCCAAGTGAAACTTTCAGGGTTGATTCCTCACAAACATAAGAAGCTTACGAGTTACATTGTGGATGAACTGTGTGATTTTTTCTCCTAGAGACTTTGGAAATTGTTAAAGAAATTGGATGTTTAAAATTCGCAAATTCTGAAAATCGCATAAGATAGATCAGAATCAAATAGATAGGCATTTTCTATATAGTATTTTCCTACATAAGTACCCTCAACCTCGGATCATGATACGTCGCGATAATTTTCTCCTTTTATTTTTCCCTCGCGGGATGGGCGTCAGGCGCGTAACACGCCAGAGAAAATTCGACGAGGATGATTAACTGACGGCTAACTGCAGCTTTCCAAAATCGGAGAGGGGCTGGGTGGAATCAACGTCAATATGCAGGAACCAAACAGAAAATAAATTGACCACAACCAAAATATGCAGGAACCAAATTTACTAATTTTATTTCAACGATAATAATCAACTAAGAGAGGGAAGAGCGCTCGGAGAAAACTTTTCGTCCTGGAATCCAAGGAATTTTAACAAACATAAATGTCGACAATTTTACTAGACTCGGGAATTCGTTCCGCCTCGCATACACGCGCATACTTACGCACGTACAGTGACGCGTCACGGGAATGCTTACGATTGCGAACTTTAGAAGAAATAATCCCGGGGAAAGAAAATCGTTCCAAAAACTCAAGTACACAAAATCCAATGCGATTTCCTTCCCGGCGATATCACAATCGCCCTCACGCAAACGTATCTCGCGGACGACGGCAGCGAAAGACGACTTCCCGTGGGCTTTAGTATTCTCGGCTCTAATAGCTAATTTAATAATTTTGAAAAGATTGTCACGGCTACGATTTACTGACGACCTCAAAGGAACGGCCGCGTCGAAAACGACGTTCTCTTCCCTCATTGTATTTAGTTGGTTCATCATACACTAACGGCACGCGTTAGGATAGAGGAGGGCTACTTGAAGACAATTTTGGTCGTGCGGGAAAATCTCTGCCGATTCATCTCCGTTATAGCGATGTTGATGTTCGTCGGCGAAACGGCAGTTCCCAAGCTGTTCAACGATCGTTGCTTTAGCTGTTTCTCGCCCGAGGCGCGGTCCATAAAATAATTTAAACGAAAAATAAATAATTAATAAATCCGGATTTTTCTATTTTATCCCTAAGGAATCGCTTTGTGAGTGCTGGAATGAGCTCAATTTAACGGGCTCGAATTTTTCCACGTTGCAATATATATATACATATATATATATATATAATCAAAGCTGATAGCAGTGACAATGTTTCTGAATTCACCGAACAGCTTTCTTATCCTGCTTTCGAGAAAGAAGTCGCGATTTCTTAGTTCCTACTTGACGAATTCAGATCAAGCAAAGGGGAGATACATTCCGAAAGCATTTATTTTCGTACGATTCAGGGGAACATTTCCCACCGATTTTACCCTAAACCAGATAAAACGAAGGAGCAGGAAAAATGTTGAAATTGTTAGACGGTCGCGTTGTATCGTATCTTGAATCTGCCGGCTTCGGAAATGGTGGCAATTTAAACGTGGAAAAAGGTACTGGGCATTAAGAAAAAAATTTTGAGCAAAAAGGTCGTCCAAATCGAGAAAATCGCGGATTTACATGTTTGGATCATGTCGTATGTGCTTAGCCTTACAAATAGCTAATTTGATAATAAATTAACACTTATAGACGGTAATTTCTCCTTGTAATAATATTTGAAGTCAAATTCGACGATATTGGCACGTTCTCGACTCAGATTTTGTCAGTGCCTGTTCATCTGTTCTAACTGGTCAACGAAAAACATTCCCATTTTTTAAAAATTGCATTAATACATTGCGATAATTTTATAATCAATAAGTACCCAAAAATTCAATGTACAGTGATTTTTCCAATGATTGGTAATTAAAACATCGTTGAAATCTATTTTTCACTATTACAGTGAATATTATTACGAATTATTGTAAGAATTAAATTATTTATTATGATTATTAATATACAATTACATGCTTTGCTATGAACAGCGTGAATATTACTACCGAATTATTATAGCAATCTGTATATTTTATGTTTCTTTGATTTGATCAGGTAAACGAAAGCGAATTACCGGAAGCGATCGAAATGAAGAGAGCTTGAAGAAGCGGAGTCGAGAGCCGGGACTGTAGCGATTGCTTGACACATAGAACGCTGAGAGTGCCTGAAAGAGCCAGGGGTGTCGGCCAAATTCACAATAAAATTTCGGAGTCATAGCGAAATTGAGAAACAGCGAGATGATGCCCGAAGGTGAAAGCTGGTGACAGGAAGTGAAGAAAAAAGGGGGAAAAAATTGGAGAATTACGAAAATTAACGAAGGAAGATCGGATGAATCGGAGAGATAAACGAGACGGTATAAAAAAATGAGGGATTGTCAGTACACGACAATTAGAAATATTGAAAAGCGAGGACGAAAGTGAACGAAGGGAAACGAAGGGTTAAGGAAGAAAGATCGGCGGCGAAGCAATCGACGAAAAGGTAAAGGAGGATGGGACATTGAAAAAGGATCAGTCGAGAGCAAAAAAGGGGCACGATGGGCCCGGCTGATCACTCCGTACCCCATTGAGCGATGCAAGTAGTTAGGGCCGAGGCCCTGCTAGTGAGCATGTGGCTCACTAGAGAATGAAGAAGCAAAACGTCCGGACCCTATCGTTGATCGTCTGCACGTTCACCTACCTCCTCGTTGGTGCTGCTATATTTGACGTCCTCGAGTCCGAAACGGAAAAACGACGCAAAGAAGCGTTGGACGGTAAATCCATCAATGAAACAACTCGATTACTCATTCAAAGTTACTATCGCAAGACGCCTTCTCCTAATTGTTCAATTATTTCTCAATTAGATTCATCTCGGGCTCGTTCTCTGGAGCTTTTCCAGATTCATCAACTTCAAACCAAGACAATACCCAAAATAAATATTTCTTTGAATCACTAATACGTATCAGAAATAGAGGGGGAAAAAAATCATTCGTGATTTAGGAAGTCGCAGGCGATTGGTTATTCATAAAGAGTCAATGAAGTCTTTAAAAGGAGTGGAAAGTAAGATCCACACCACGAAGTTCCAAAACTTCGATCGAGCTGAAATTTTGCACAGAACTTCCTTTTAAAACTCTACGAGAAACAATCAAGGAACTTTCGGCGACTGGCGATAGTTTTCGAAATATAGAATTTTTAAAGTTAATTATTTTACTGCATTCCTACTATTGTTTACAAACCCAAAGAAATCTAAATAAACCCTAAGAAATCCAACACTGAACCAATTGGAACATTGCAAGAATGGCAAAAGTCAGAAGGAAAATTTCGATTTTCGATAAACAAAAACCAACTCTAAATATTGGCTCATCACAAATGTATGAGCGTATAGACAAAAAAAAATTAATTATTCGCTCCGTCTAGTCTAAAGTCGAATGTATAGATTTTGAGAAATACCGAGAAAACTATGATTGTTTATCTGTTCTTAAGATATAAATTTCTCTTTCAGACGTTGAAAGAATGGTTATTCAAAAATACAACATTAGCGAGGACGACTTCAAGATCATGGAAACGGTGGTGCTTAAGACAGAGCCCCACAAGGCAGGACAGCAGTGGAAATTTGCCGGAGCCTTCTATTATGCCACCACTGTACTTACTACTATCGGTAATACATTATCATTCGGTACCCAACTTAGAAACAATCATTTTCTGCCGGACAAAATCAACAACTTCCAAGGTTTCATATTTTAGCAATGTCGATCTCGCTGGGGTCGCGCGATATTATTTTCCAAGGGGTTATTGTTACTGCATAAGAAATAAGTGTTTCCTTGCAGTCATGATCCGAGACGACCCTTATTCTATAAATAAATTATGATAAAAACAATATCACAAAGAAAAATAATGATAAGCGTGTTTTCGAATTCACGAATTTTATCATCAACAAATATGCCTGTATGATGAGGCAAACAAGTGTAGGAAAAACAGTTACACAGAGTTAACGAAAAAGAGTAATTTGTTAATAATAATCAACAAATCGGTAGTTGTTTTTCTTTTACTTTTCCATCTCATCGAACAGACATTGCTTGCCTTTCTTTGCTTGAGAAAATGCGAGAGCTCGAGAACAATATTTAACTTACAGTTAGCTAAATACTTACAATTAATTTATTTTCCGTCCAATATTTGTGTTACAATTATTTATTTGCAAGAACAAGAGTCATCTCGGATCACGATATCTGCAAGGAAAAACTTGTTTCACTTTTCATTTTACTTTTACTTTTTTTTACTTTACTCTCTCGGTTTTACGTGTCGTTCAGTAAAGACTGTAGAGTGTGAATCGTTGATATTTTGTGAAACGATTTATCAAGATTGAGTCACACGTCTCGTTCACGAAGCAACAAGTCTGTTACAATCTTACTTGCATTCGAGCTCGGTATCGGGTCAGCCGGCAAAAACACCTGGAAACAATGTACTATCGTCATGGGCGAGATACAGTACAGATCGTGTACTATATTTGTCATCGCGTGCCTCGTCTGACCAGTCGTTCACCTTAACTACTTGTCAGCTCCCTTCATTGCCATATCGCTGAAGGAAAAATTGAAATAATGACGTTATGTATTCGACGATGATTAGAGACGTTTTAATTGGATGAGATCAAAGTTCGCAACAAAAAAGATATATTTCCAATTTTTCTATTTTTGTTCACCGATGTCATAAGTACGGGAGGCTGGGGTTCGGAGTTCCAATTTTCGAGCAAGATGCAATAAGAATGTAATAGAAAGATTTATAATCCATTACACCTACATAAATAGATTCACAATTTATTCGAGTTTCATATTTTATAGTCGAATTCATTGAGTAATGTATTTTGGCTCAGGATAATTTTTTTGTAGCAAGTAGGCAAGGAACAACTCGCCCCACAAGGGGGCTGGTTGTTCCGCAGTTGAGGCAAGTTGTTCCGCTGTTGAAAAGGTATGCATAAAATAAAAAAAAAACACACACAACTGAATATTTATGACAGTTTGATAGCTTCAGGAAAAAATGTGCTAGATATGGCTTGAACGACAACATTGTTCGGCAAGTTTGCAATGTTCGAGGGTCCTGGTTGAGGTTCCTTCGGTTTTCCGTTTATAGTTTCACATTCGAAAACGAAGTTTTAATTTTATTATTAATATGTTTGATTACGGGGCACCTTGTTCCGCGGCACAACTAGCCGACCCCCCCCCCCCCCAGACAGAGAAACTTTGAACCCTAAATCCCATTTTCGAAGTAACCTCCAATTATAATAGAATAGGTTATAAAATGCCAAAAATGACACCAAAAAGATAATTACTATAGTGTGCCTAACGGATTATAACACGACACACGCAAATTACTAAAAAATTGACAGAAACAGAAAACAAAATTTACTTTCGTGACGTTTATGGGCTACTAATCGAGTATCGCTCACACGCTGATACGCCGTCACTAAAATAGCTGCACGCAAGAGCGTGATTGTATGACGTTTCGCGATGAACTGAACACCTATCGCTATCTGTTTTCTTCTCGGAGCTATTTGGGTCAGAACATCCTACGCCCGGCACTTTGACCCCCGGCCTCCCCTACAACACCACAATAATTATTCGAATGAGTATTGTAATAATTTAAAATTCAAATCTGAAGATAAATATATCGCAAAATCATGGAACTAAGGAAATGAAAAAATGAGAAAGGAAATTTTATTTCGAACTTCGAGTCCATTCAATTAGGTCTTAAGATCTTTCCTACTTGTCATCGCGACAAATGTCAAACAGATTGTAGGGCGTAGGAAAGTTTTATCGTTACACCAAAAGTACTGTTTTTTAGAGATTAGATCGCCCTTTATTCTTATTGGTATAACAATCATTTAACATTATTAAAACTAACAATAACAATAAAGAAAAGTGAATCGCAGTGCGTCAGATGACCGCAATGCGGTGGCTGATCCATGCAATGAATAAAACAGTATTACTGAAATTTCGAGGTTATGCAAATCCTCTATACGGTCCATATAATCTCCTCGCAAAGTCACGTATCGCATAAGCAGTTGTACGTTTGAGCGACCCTTTCGTATCGCAGGTTACGGACACTCGACGCCCAACACGATAAGCGGCAAGCTGTTCACAATGTTCTACGCGATAGTCGGGATCCCACTGGGCCTCGTGATGTTTCAAAGCATAGGAGAACGGCTTAACAAATTCTCGTCGGTCGTCATACGGAAAGTCAAGCAGTTGCTAAACTGCAAAGACGTTCAGGTAATTAAAACGAAAAGGGAATACTTCGATTATCCAATATCCTGGCGGATATTAAGGTATTACTGCGGTACTAAGGTATTAAGGTCCAAATTGGGGGAATCGTAGTTTTTAAAGTCTAGATAATGTCGTACATACTCGGCCTTATAAATAAGTAATTTAATAATAAATTGACACTTACAAGTGTTCATTTTCCACTTTTAATAATAATCGAAGTCATCTGTCCAATAAACAAACTTTTCAATTTTTCAATTTATTTTATACCATCAATTACCTTACTATTGTCACTAATTATCTAGAAACTGAAAATGTATTGAATTTTTCAAAGATTATGCTTTCTTATCATTTAAAATACATCTTTGTTTTTATAAATTGACTGAAAAACGTGAAAACGCAGTAAGCTTATTTGAAGCTTAGCCCAATCAATCACTTGATCCTAAATCTTAAAGATACAACATCAACATATTTGACGATTTAGTTCCATTTATTTAGCAACCGTCGACATCTGCACTAAATTTCATGTGTTTATAACTACTAAATTATTTTGTCAAACATTCTAATACAATTAATGTATTATTATTGTGTCAAGACGGGCCATTCCTCAAATTCACAAAAAAATTTGGCGATTATTCAATATCCATACAGTAATACCTTAACTGCCACAAGGATGCAATGTTTTCACATTTGTTTCTCATTAATTCGTTTTCCAGGCCTCGGAGATCAATTTGATATTCGTCGTGACGTTTCTCTCGAGTCTAACGATAACGGGGGGCGCTGCCGCTTTTTCGAGATACGAGGGCTGGTCGTACTTCGATTCCGTCTATTATTGCTTCATAACGCTGACGACCATTGGATTTGGGGATATGGTAGCGCTACAAAAGGATAACGCTCTAGACAACAAGCCCGAGTACGTCATATTCGCGCTGATATTCATTCTGTTCGGACTGGCGATCGTCGCAGCCTCGTTAAATCTTCTCGTTCTGAGATTTGTCACTATGAACACCGAGGACGAGAGACGAGACGAAGCCGAAGCTCTGCAGGTATACCACATTTATTTCCCCTTTTTTAGCTACTTCATTTCCATGAAAAAAAAAGTGTTCGAAACCGGAGCTGGTGGCTCGGGCGATTACCAAAGTTAAGCAGCTTCGGGAGCGGTTGATACTTGGATCGGTGACCGCTCAGACGTGCCCTGGCTGGCTCATCAACCAGTGAGCAGGAGGCCATTTTTTTTAAGGCCTTACAATACATACTTTAACAAAAAGTCTGTACATCAAGGAATCAGAACAATACATGGCCGTTTATACCGGTACGGGTTTTCCACAGTTTCCCCATAGGCTTGGTAAAATGCGGTATAATGTAGCGTAAATCAGCTGTGGCCGCAATGGGGGTTAAGTTCTGGTGGAGTATTGAACAGTGAAGAAAATATGGTGGAACGGGGAAGAAAGATGGCGGAACAGGGAATCAATGTGAGGAAATTTGAATATAGAGTAAAAGGAAAGGGCCAGGTAAAAGCGCTAACAGCGCGTATCAGTAAGGAAGCAACCAACAACAAATATTTTTAAAACATTGGTTAATTCGACGAATTCAATTGGAAAAGTGACTTTGAAGTTTCGCAATTTGGAAAAAATATTAAAAAATGAAAATAAGTAGTTCAGTCAAGCGAGAAACTATATGTTTATCCGTCACGTACTTCGAGTATAAATATCGAACTCTTTGTATTGATCGACGAATTTCGAGTCAATCCGTTCATTAGATATCGAAAAATCGAAATAAAGCGTTTTGAGAAATATAATTTAGAAAAAAATTTATGTTCGAAATGTTTAATCGCGGTTTTGTCGTTGAAATCGTAAATTTGTCAATCTTATCTTAAATTTGAGTTTCCTTAAATATATCCTGGACTCTGTTCTTAGTTTTGAGTTTGTTAAAGAACCGAACGATTTTTTTCAACCGATACAGTATTCTAATCTCTTAACTATTGGAAATACTTAACCGGAAGTGGATCGCATAGATGAAGGTCGATTAGTCCAGTTCACAATTACGCACAACTCGCGTCTATTAATCGTTTTGATTAGATGTACATGGTACCTAACCGGAATAATTAATCATCAGACTAATTAAAACCTGGATGAACGATGTATCAAAATAATTGAATTTATAATTAAGATGAATGAAAAATGTTCAATATCATATAATAACTAGCAAAACGTAATAGTCGTAGCACGATACTCCGAGCGCAGATTTACTAATCTCAAAGTTAATGATTCTCGCGAGCTTTTCCCGGTTATTGATAGCACGAAGCTCGCAAATTTGATAATCGAGCTAAACTAACGCCTATTAAACGAACAAGGTTTCCAAAATATGTAAAACCATGAATTTCGAAACGAAGTAAACTTAAAAAAGTACAAACTTTGCAAGTTAATTCGACGGCAAGTGCCGACCTCGACCCGAATTGAATATCCTTGTACCTAATTTTCAAGCAACCCTCCAAACGCGACGCGTTTCGTCGAAGTCAATGAATAATAAAACGCGACCTTCCTCTTTTTTATGGGTTCGTAAAAAAGGCGTTTCCAAGCTTATCGTAGTATTTCAAGGCGACCCTGAAACGTTTCTTGCGACAATAGATCCACGCAAACCGACTGTTGAAAGTATGAATTTTGAATAAACATAATTTTTCACTACAGATTGCAAAACAACAAGAGTACAGCATTGTACTAATGCATACTTGTTAGACGAATGCAAATATTTGTCAATATCATTGCCAGGAAATTATTTGAAAAGAGCTTGAAGTTATTCAGGCGTCGAATGAATTCTTCATAGTAGTTCCAATTGAACATACAATCTACATTACCTTCATATCTGCAGTGAATACCGAGATACAAACAACGTGTTCCCATTTCAAATCAAGTTTTAAAATGGAACCTGCTTTTGCTCGAGACTTCGTTCGCATGAATCCGGAAGTATGTGATGAAATCCTTCCAACCCCATAAAGGATTTTTTAGATCGCTGAAATGCCTCATTCCGAATATGCAGCCAACAGGCTGAGTAGAAATTTTGATGGTTCTGAAATCAACGAAACTCCCATACAAAATTGCATTCTCGATTTTACCCCCTTAAGGTTTGATTTTCCACCAACACTGGCACCATTCACGCTTAATTCTCAACATAAAACATAAATACAAAGTTTCATTGTTCAGACCAAAAAATATACCGGATTTAAGTCAAACGTACATCCCCTATTATACCCCCTTTAACAAGTACAATAATTCGTAAACGCGCATCTTCTCTGGTACAGTACTATTGTCAATGCTGGGGCAGTACTTCAAGCCTAGACACGACCAACCTGGGCCACGAAAGCTGGCACTGCACTAATAAAATTGTTTACCTATACTGAAGCAGTACCGTAAACTGGAGCTACATTGAACAGGTTTTGAGAGGTTTTTGTAATTTTTTTTTACGTAAAAAATTCAAAGTTTTTTTACGCCAATAGAACAATGTGGCCTTTGGTTATTAGATCGCTTAGAAATTTAGGTAATACCAAACCCCCTACATATATATATTTTTTCTTTTTAATGTCAAAGTAGTCCCTTTTTGGGGGCTCGTTTGTCAGAGTATCAAAATCTGACTGATGTCAAAGATATTAAAAGCACAGGTTACTTTGACAACATCCAGACAAAAAAAAATATTATTTTGTTATAAAACACATGGAGTTTAATTAAAAACAACGTTTTTTATAATCAAATTGTGATCTTTATTTCTATAAGTAAAATTCAGTACGCACAAAAATTAAAGGAGCAGACAAAAATTTCAAATTTTTCTGTGATTTTTGACGACCGGTATTGAAGTGAAAAATCATTGCATCGGGATGACAAAAAAAGCATTTTAAAGCTCCAAAATTCTAGTTTTCAAATCTTTTGGCTAAAAATTGTTAAGAGCCATGTTTTCCGCGCAATATAAAGAAATAGGGCGGACAAAAATTTGTCATAATTTTTAGCCTTCTTTTCATTACTCCACGGGCTTGGACATTTCTTTCGGGTTGAGCCATCATATGGACCGGTTGGCCTATTTATACAGCTTCAATTTCCTTTTTTAGATTGTGCCTAAGACCATTTTTCGCGAAGATATCCGATATTAAATGAAAAAGGATCTTTTCTCCTTCAACCATCAATATCTCAGCAGCCAATTATCGTACAGGAAATGGAAGGGCAGTTTGGTAAATGGGAATAAATGTGCTGCGAAATGTTATCAAAATATTTAAGAAAAAAAATTTGTTTCCACCCAGAATATGGACTTGAAAACAGTTGAAAAAATCGGCGTTTACCCTTGTTTTGGTAAATCGACCGCATCTTCACTAATATTGATGTGGAGGCTAAGGTCCTTTGGGATTTTTATACCTCAATGTACCCCTGATAGCTCTCCGAAGAGCTATCAGGAAAAAATTACATTGAGCAAGATTTTCGTTTCTAAAAATCATAAAAATAGAAAAATCAAACTCATAAAAATAGAAAAATCAAATTTTCTTCAACTTTTTTCACAATTTTGTATCTGCTACTACCCAGATAGACAGTCATGATTTTCACGTCGTGCATGCAGTTGATGAAATACATTTTACAGCATATCGACGCATACTATGATGCAAAATCACAGTATGCGCAGTAAACTCACGATAGTAACTAAGTATGTAAACTCAGTTAGTATCGTGAGTTTACAAAACATTTTGATTTCAGTACGCCGTTAAGAAATGCATCGTACATTTAGAGCATGTCGAACTCATACCGCTGTGCTCGAGTGTCTGTAATTAGTATCCTCAGATTTTACGTAATTTGGAAGTCATGCGTAAACATTTTGGCGAGTATCCACTACGTAGCATCAATTGTTCTTATGAGCTTTACTCAACATGAAGGCTCATTTAATATAGTGAAGTTGAGATGCATCGTAACCGAAGTTTGTCAATCTAAAAATGCATCATCTGCTTACTACAAGATGAATTCATAAGACGGCAATTTTGACTTCTGCAGTAAATATTTGCAAATTGGCATCCAATGATTTTTGTTGGTGTATTCACTGGGTTAGCATTGGTAGTAGAGATGCGATACAAGCAATATGACGGCGATAATCATCATTCGCAGTGATACAGTAGATAAACGCAATATTACGGCCATACGCGCGTTTCGCAGTGAAACATTCTATGACGGTGATATGAATGGTTAACAATGATACATTCAATGAGCGCAATATGACGGTGATATGCATATTTCTCAGTGATACATCCCATTAGTGTCTTATTCCGGCGATGTCCATGTTTCTTCGTGATACGTTCTATGACGGTGATGCGGCATGGTCTCGGTGATACAGGCGTTGAGCACAATATAACAGCAAAATGCATATTTTTCAGTCATACATGCTATGAGTATAAAATAACGGTGTTATGCGTGTTTCTGAGTGATACACCCTATAACGACAATATGCATGTTTTTCAGTGATTAATTCAATGAACACAATATGCCGGCAATATGCATGTTTCTCAGTGATACATCCAATCAGCGCCATCTGACGGCGATATGAGTTCTCCTATAGTAGTATTTTTCACCGTTTTATTCTCCGAATATCGTGCAACCTTTTTGAACCTTTTCATAAAAAGCGGTGCTAATTCTCCGCGTTACCCCCACTCTGGGTAGCGCAGCGTGGGGGTTCGACACATATACATCAATTGTGAAGGGAACACATACAACTATCACCTCCTCCGATTTCCAACCATTGTCCCTCGTCCACGCAGCGCAGTGTATGATTGTTCTCTCAGCGACCAACGTGTGAATCTCCCTATTTGGAAAACGCAACGATTTTTCGACGCAGATAATATACAATATCAAGGTCTGTAGTATTACTCAATCATAATTAATATATGTGATTAACTGTTAAGTTTTTGCAAATAACTTCTGAGTATAAACAACAACGCTTGACAACGCTATTTCGACATATTTCGAGACTGTCAGATTCATCGAGAAGGTTCCACGCGATACGTGCGTAAAATTAATGTAACGATTTCGATAAATTAATTAATCGCTGACCCAATGTGAATAGCTTATTGTTTTATTGTTAAACTAGCAATTATTTACGTTTGGTGAGGGATACAATAATGCAGATTGATTTTACATCGATTCCACTTGTACACATTAATATATACGTACAAGTATCTATACTCGATCAGTGAAAATGAAAATCAGTGACAGTTATTACTGGTCCAAATTTTAAAAGGTAGTAGAAGCGCCAAAACACAACTTTGGCAAGAATCAATGATTAAATTTCGAATGAATAATCATTAAGCAGATAAATATCCATATGTTACAATTTTTTTAAGATAATTGGTTAACTTATAATTGATGAATAGAAACAATGCTAAAAGTCAGAAATTTAGAGAGTAAATGTAAAATGCCGTATATTACCAACTATCACACTTAAATTAATTTTCCAAATAATGATATCAGAAGGATCTGAAAGTTTCGTCACCATTTGCTACCGCTCAGAGTGTCTATTATTAGATCCAGCTTGTTCGGGTACAGTACCGTCCATTACATTTACACTAAAAATAATCGTATTATGCTTTAAATAGCTTTCAATAGCGCATCTGGGTGTTTCTCTTACATCACTAAACTATTTAACAGAGAACAAAAGAGTATTTATCCTATATATGTGATTACTTTTTCTTTCATATTTTAGATGCCCCGAAGAACATCATTTCTAAAGACCATGGAAAAAAAAATTACACTGCAAAACTTTGCGGAGGATGTGCAGCAAGTCTTACGGTCTTATAAACAGACGGCCAAAAATACTGTCAATGCAGGATCCGATGGAAGGCTCACCACGAGGCAGAGTTACGAAAAAGAAAATTATAATTAATCATAACCCGAATCCTAATTATAATAACCCATCATAACGTAGAAGACGGTATACCCGCATAAAAAGTCGTAGTTGCTAATAAGTTCCCTGTATAGCTAATAAGTTCAACTAATGATTTATAAGTAATTAATACGTAATAAGTTTGATTAATAATTTATATTTAAATAAAAATATATTCATAAAAACAAATGATTAATTATTTTTGAACGTCTTAAAAAGCAAAACTCAGCTCATATCGAATCTACGCTATGATGACAGTTTCATATCCGCACTGCGCTCTCGTTCGACTAGGATGATAAAGTCGTCGTTATGACACTCTTTTGTATTATCAATGAAAACCGTGTTAGTAAAAAAAGTTGGCTAAGAATTTCGCTTTGACTTTTTGTAACCATACATATGCTGTATTCTTATATAAGGTTATGAAAAGTCATAACGCGACGTTCCTTGCCAGTTTTTTTCTCAATAACCCAAATTCCGTCGATATCAATAAAATATTTCATAGCGACGATATTGTAATCGTGATTGAACGCGAGGATGGTAGGAATATGAGTACTTCACTGTCATCAAAGTGTAATTTCAATATCAGCTCAATATGAGCAATACACTTTCCTCACGTTGTGACACCCATATGATCTCCATACGAGCGCAACGTATCCACGTCATGCCGCGACGCCAATATGAGCGCTATGTGAACACTAAAATTTATTCATGCCGTGACGCCCATACAAGCGGCAGATGAGAACATATGGCGTCACACCGTGATACCCATATGAGCCCTATATATACTCCCTCATTAAGGGGGCCCTCTAGTTTCTCAGGTCGAAAACATTGATTTTTTTTTTCATAAATAATATGTGTAGAAAATGTGTGCCAAAGGATTTTTCGATATTCGAAGTGGTTCACAAGTTACGGCCCTGGAACGGAGCAGGTATACGGAGTGCGCGCCGCACATGCACAAGCTTTCAAACGCGTTTTTCTCGAAATACCATTTTTCGAAACGGTGACTATGATATTTTAGAAATTACTGCACCGATCTTGTTCAAATGTATAAAGCATCTTTAATATGTTATAAGCCAGCGATTGGACTAGGATTATCATGACTGCTTCCATAGTCTTTTTTCTACGAGCGAAAAATTTAAGAAAAAATAAGTGAAAAATATTATGTAATTTTCAAAAGTGTACAAAAAGGTAATTTTTGCAATTTAGAATTCACTCCAGTTCAATCGCTAGTCTTAAATGTAAAGATTAAAATGCCGTTTGGTTTTTTATTTCCGATAAGCAGAACAGCCGCAATCTTAATCACCGTCAAGCACCTCTTGTATTTGATGTCTTCCTGTCGGCCACTATAACTTTTATTCTATTATATATTTTGACTTCAAAAATTTGTTAAGCTTATTTAAATGTTAATAAAGATTATGCAAAAAACGATGAGATTGATTATTTCGATGGTTTACCCGTAAAAAAATTATTGAAGAAGCCGTAAAAAAACAGCCGAGAAACTAGAGGACTGCCTTAATGGTTTATTGTGAGCGAATTTTGCTAATGCTCGTGCATTCATTGCATGCATACTCGCATGAGAACAACCTTGATTCACTTTGATGTGCTATTGTGAGTCATGATGTGATGCAAATATGATTTGGAGGTGAGCACTCATAAGCGACACATAGCTGTGTGCCTTCCTATCCATCATAGAAGACGTACATATGATGCCAATACACGTACATATGATGCTACACAAGTCTATCTGCGATATGCGTTCCTTATGAGCACAACCTACTTTCGTGACGCGGTGACGCCAATATGAGCGCTATATGAGCACCAAAAATTGTTCATGCCGTGACGTCCATATGAGTGTATATGAGGAGAACACATTTACGTCACAACATGATATCCGTATGACCTATATATGTACTTACTCAGTTATCGATTATCGTCAACTGATTTTTCTAATGCCGATGAATTCATTGCATACATACTCGCGTGAAAACAACCTTGCTTCATTTTGATGTCCTAATGTGAATCATCATGTGATGAAAATATGATTTGATGGTGAGCACTCATAAGCGACACATAGCTGTGTGCCTTCCTATCCATCATAGAAGACGTACATATGATGCCAATATGAGCTACACGTGTCTATCTGGGTAAATGAGTTTACAAACTCATTTAGTATCGATATGCTATAAAATGTATTGCATGCAGGGCGTGAAAATTATGACTGTCTATCTGGGATACTACGTGGCGGTTGCACGGTCGGATTAATGCTTCTGAGACCACGCGGTCTCATTGCTTCTAAAGAGCCACACACACACACATGTGCGTGACCACATAAGAAGTATAAATCCGACCTTGCAACTTCCACGTGGTATGCTTTGGGTAACGCGAATGCCGACGGTTGATATCCAAAAAGAAAAATCAACATTTTTGCAAAACAATTTTTTTTTTACAATTTTCAATTTCTTTGTATTTTTTTTACAATTTCCACAATAGCAGATACAAAATTCTGAAAAAAGCTGAAGAAAAATTGATTTTTCCTTTTTTATGAAGATTATATGGTTTTTAGAAACAAAACCTTGATCTGTTAATTTTTTCCTAAACTTTGATTAATCGGGGGAAAAGCCCGCTCGATGGTTCAATTTACCGTTTCATAGGGCTATTGCGGATGCATTGGGGTATAAAAATCCCGAAGGGCCTTAGCCTCCACATCAATATTAGTGAAGATGCGGTCGATTTACCAAAACAATAGAAAACGTCGATTTTTGCTACTTTTATCAAGTCGATATTCTGGGTGGAAATACATTTTTTTTACGATCATTGATTGCTGAGATATTGATGGTTGAAGGAAAAAAGATTCTTTTTCATTTAATATCGGATATGTCCGCGAAAAATGGTCGCAGGTACAATCTAAAAAAAGGAAATTGAAGCCGAATAAACAGGCTATCTGGTCCGTATGATGGTTTAACCCGAAAAAAAATGTGCGCGCCCGTGGTGTAATGAAAAGAAGACTAAACATTTTGAAAAAAAAAACAAAATTTCCGCGCTATTTCTTTGGATTGCGTGGAAAACATGACGCCTAAAAATGTTTGGCCAAAAAACATCCTGGAACTTTAAAATTCTTCTTTGTCATCCTTATACGATGATTTTTCACTTAAATACAGCCCGTCAAAAATCACCTAAACATTTGAAATTTTTGTCTGCTACTTTAATTTTTGCGCGTAGTGTATTTTACTTAATAGAATATTTATATCGACGATACTTATAAAGGAACTTAATCAGTCTTCTAAGTAATTATTATAATAATGTTGGCAACGACACGCAACAATGCCGATACGCAAATGCCCGATTTTGGCGCTTTGTTAACGCAGCTCTAAAAACGGTCAAAGTTACCCTGAATGCCAGAGTATCTCCGGTTTACGGTACTTCTTCGCGCAAAGCAGTGATTTTAGTGTACCAAAACGTGGGTATCAAACACAGCTAAGTCGAGACACTCTTCGATTTGCGATCAGCCCAACAGGAAGATCATTATCCAAAGCATTCTCTTCGAAACTTTCCAGTATTCTTCGTGGCAAGTCTTTCTTCTGGAACCTAACCACTCTTCCCTTCAAATATCGTAGGACTATACTGTGTCAACTTCTTTTTTATCCTCCCGTCTCTGGAATGATTCTTTTCTTTTCCACAAGGCGGCCCAGGGTGCGGTGCGGCTCGAGGGTGACGTGATAACAGCGAACGGCTCGATACTATCAGGCCAGATCGGGAATCATGGTGACTCGATGTCGCTGTACGACGACGCCTCCGTTTGCAGCTGCAGGTGCAGCGGGTTCGACAAGAAACGACGAAGACCGAGATTCACGGTGCGTCGTTCGCCCGGCAAGATATCCCACTTGTTGCCAATGCAGCAATTTTCGGAAACGAGATATCGCAACGAATTGCGCCCGCCACCGTTAACGCCACTTTTACAACCGCCACCGATTTATCAGCACAGGGCGAGTATCTAACGGGCTCCAACCGTCAATACTCTCCCGAAGCTCGATCACGAGCCACAGCACCAAACTCGACGAGCTTCCGTTTAACGGCGACGGGGGATGAGGATGAGGGGGTGTGGGAGAGGAGAGTTGAGTTGAGAAGGGGAGGTAAGGCTTGCGGAGGAGGGCCGTTGGAGGGGTCGCAAAAGGATGTAGGGTTATTGCCATTTTCTTCTTTTTTTCGAGAGGATCGAACGACGTAGGAGTATACACTGCGAAAAGAGCGAAATTTATTGTCGGTCGCGCGAGAAAATATTGTGATAAAGAAAAGTATTAAAAAAACACATACCAGTTAACAGAAACGTGAAGGAAGAGCGAAAGTGGGGGCAAATAAAAAATAAGGGCACGAAATCGATAGGAATCGGTGATACAAATGGTACCAATTTCGCACCGATTTAACGTTCCATCTCGTACTCTCTTGGCATACTTTCCAACCCCATCGATCCACGCACGTTTTTCACTGCGACTTTCTTTATATTTTTTTCTTATCCGCTTTTTTCTACGAGATCGTTGTTGAACGCGATACCGCTTGCACATATTCCAGTCAGTATCGATTCAATAATATATCCCGCTGTTTTTGAAAATTGAAATAAACATGATAAATCAATTTAGTAAAATGAAAACGATCTATTCAACGTCAATGGCGGTACGTCAAATAAATCTGCATTTTGTAATTAATTATCGACTGTTTTACTTTTCGTTGTTGCTGTATAATTCTTCTTTTATTGATTTATTTATATCTCCATTAGTTTTGTTTTGTAATATTGCACATCTGTTATCATTGATTTATTATTAATAATTATTTATCGAGTGAAAAAGAAAATTTGCGTCGTGGATGGGGTTGTACACAATCGAGTTAAAAAGGACGCCTTAAAAGCAAAGTGCTCGACTTCCGGTTCACCCTTGCAACTTCTCCCTTCTCCCTCTTGCTGTTTCGCGACATGGAAATCGAAAGAATGGCTTCGAAATCAAATATAACACGTATAATCAACTTCCACAGAATCATCTCCGACATTAGAAAGAAAATCGTAGCGCTCTAAATAAACGTGAGAATCAATAAACAAAAATATTACATCATAGCGATCGGCAATTTCCTATTTTTTGTTCCAACGTGGTATAGATGAAGTCGAACAGAAAAATCGAGTAAAAAAAAAATATAAACATTCATTCTTACTGTTTTTTGTGCTAACGTTTATTACCGTGGTTTCTTTCCGGGTTTCCTTCGAAGTTATTGAAACGTATCGCGAGATGGGGCCATCTTGTACCTCGTTCTAAGTATCGTGAAAAAACAAACATATATATTTTTAAAAAATCGAAATTGATAACGAAACTTCGATTGTCGCGAAGGCATAAAAATTCGAAACGTGACGAGTTTTCGATTTTATCTCACGAATCTCTCGCTTGGACTTTGAGCTGTGTAAAAAAAGTATTTTTTTGCAAAATCCACGAAAAGGAATAAAACGGGTGCCGATCGAGCAATGAGGAACGAGAGAGAGTGCGAGGGACTGGGAGAGGGAGAATGCTAGGGGGGCTAGAAAAAAGGCACAACTAATTGGAGTTCAAAAGCAGGCGGGAGAAAATACCGAGAGGGTTACAGGATAATGACGTAACGAAAGAAAGACAAACGAATAAAAGAACGACTAAACAATTAAATATAATAACGATTTTTCATTAACGAGACATTTTAGAATTTGTATATACGAACTATAGAGGAGACAGAAGACAGACGACGAGGAGGAAGAAGAAGAATAAAAGAAACGTAGGATTAGGAACGAGATATTAGGTGTTAATACATTCCCAACCTCGATGTACATAAATCAAGAAGAAAAAAGGACCTCCAAAATGAAAACTGACGGGAAACCGAACGAACGGATGTGTACACATGTGCTGCGAGGAAAGATATCCACTGTATCTCCATTTTTCACTTCTTTATCTTCTAAGGGCGAGTAAAAAAATAAAAATTCAAAAACATCCCGAACTCGTATTGTTCAAAGATGTATCGTAGTGAGAAAATTATGCGACAGAATTTACCAATGGAAAAGAGACTTAATCTTCGTAGTTTTAGTGCCAGTGGTTCATCCGAAACTCCTGGATGTTCTGTACATTTTTTTCTGTATATTTTTCTTAACTTCCTCAACATTCGTTTCCGCCCATCCCCTCCTCGAGCTCCTGATCGATAACCAAAAATATACGAAAACGAGGAGAGTACAAACAAAAAAGCAACGTTTCGAGTTAACAACATATAAATATTTTGAAAAGGAAAAAACATCGGTTTTTTTGTAGACGAGCGATTTAACATCGAATAGATTATTTTGTTTCCCAAAAACTGACCAATGAAACGAAAAAATGAAGGCAGAAATGAAAGATAAAAAATGTGACCTTGCAAAATGAAATTAAAAAAAAAATATATTTTTTCCTCCATCAATCAACTTGAGTGAGCGACTAAGAAAAAAGAAACGATTACATTCAATTTACATCCCGTCACGACATTGTCGTAGACGTAGGTCACGAGAAATTAAAAAAAGAAATAAAAATGATTATCTGTCTTTTCCCATTTTTGTTTAGCTTGCCCTAAAAGTAATTTTTTTTCTTTGCTTTTTCTTCTTTGAATTCAACATTCCGTGCCAAATGCAAATCATACGACGAGAAGACAGTTTCGAAAGAGTAAGCGATCCCGATTTTTCGAGGCTCGAGTGAAGTGCTTGAATATAATAATAGCTCGTGCGAAACACTTCGAATTATAATTTATATTCCAGTTTTTATTTGCATTTCTGATGATTCTGTCGAGCAATCACTTCGCTCGCCCCGGTTATCCATCCGACTACTGTATTTTCGAAGAAATTTTTGAAAGGGCGATTCGTTTTGACCACATCTCTAAGACTATATTTAAAAAAAATTAATACATGAATTCGACGTACGTCTATTCCAAACGGTTTCATTCCTCGCCTTCTTTTTTTATCTAATTCTCTTATCAATTTTTATGGGGTTGACGTTTGCATCGTTAAACCGAAGTAATTTCTTTTTTTCTCAATTTGCTATTTATATGATTGTCAATAATTATAAATGGCAGATTTCGTTGAAAACAGCTGAATAGGAATTCAAAACAATTTTCGCACGATTCTCGCTGAGTAAACCCACCAAAGAAAATTCGAAAATTAAAAAAGAAAAAAAATTATTTACGTTGCACACTAACGATGTAAACTTCTGCATCAAGGATTCCTTATTTAACGCTAACTTTTACCAAATCGCGTTTTAAAATTTGTTCTAAAGTTCCTTGCTTCCGTTGAGACAATTTTCAGATCGATGCAGATGCATATCTCGGAAACTACGGGTATACAATAGGTGCAGACTAACATTCGTATCAAATCGTTCACGATGTCAAAATCAAACATTCCCAAAGAGAAGTGGACGCCCAAGAAAAATCATGCGATCCCAAAAAACAAATTGCGTTTGCAACAATTTTTTACAACTGACTTCTTAAATATCCTTCGTGTACTCTCCTCCATGGCTTCAATTGGAATTCACGAATTCGAATTACGAATCTGAAAATTATGAAAAGAGAATTTCGAATAGTAAAATTTGTTTATTTAATAAGCAACGTAAATCGCTCGTCGACCTCAGATGTTGTGGGAAGGAGCTATTAGGATACCGTCAATTCAATTTGACAGAAACGTCAAACCACCACTCTCGCGCCCTCTCATGAGATCGAAGTTGACAACGTTGCGACGCAACGAAAATTATTATTTTCCAATTTTTCTACTTTTCTTTGTCACCGATATCGTAAGTAAAATAGATCACTAATTGTTCGAATCTTTATTGTGATAATCTAGGATTCAATTCGGGAGAAAAATATTTCGCAAAACAATGGAGCTGAGGAAATTTAAAAAATGAGAAAAGACATTTCACTGCGGCGCAACGATGCGAACTTCCTCCATCTCCATCCAGTCCATCTCCTCTCTTTACTCTTCCTTCTCTCTCTCTCTCTCTCTCTCTGTACGTGTGTGCATGTGCATACATATATGTATATGTATATATATGTGTATGTATTTACGTGTGTATGTACGCATATATATATTTTTTTCCTATGAAAAATGCCAAAGATAAATTCGAATACCGTGCTTCATTGGCAATTAGGGTGAAGTCGTTTGCCTAGTGATTTTCTCATTATGCGAAATAGAAGAAGAATTAAAAAAATACGAATCAATGGTTCGTGATTTTGAAGCATGGAATCGCAGACCTGTTGATTTTTACAGGCCAAGAAAACAAAAATAAATAAAAGAAAAAAATAATAATTAAACATTGGAAGAAGGAAGTACGACTATTGCATTTCGAATCGGGAAGTAAATCGCTGTCTTGGTACAGAGCTATACCTCGCGTTGAATATTATTGCCGTTGTAAATTGTTATTGTTACGCGTCGCTACTGTCATTGGTTCTCCGGACTTTTTTTTACGGGGTGCCATACCAGCCATTAGTATTAGCGCTTCTTTGCAGTCTTACGGTGGAAAATTCTTCGGTTCAGTCTACGTGCAAGATAAAAATTGCTCAAATTTATTCAACGCGTACGATGCATTGCTGCAAGATCCTTGAAGTGAAGTTTGCATCATTGGTGCCCAATGGTTCAAGCTCAAGTTTTTCTCCGCGAAATTTGAGCTGATGTAATCAGTCAAAAGCTTTTTTCGATCTTAATGAGGTATTTACAGTCTAAATTTGGGGAAGATGTTTGATGACGAACAAAAAACGAAGAAACAAGGGAAAAAGAATTGCCGTTCCAGTTGTATGACTGAAAACGAAATACAACGTCGTTGGAAAAGTCGGGGGCTGATAAGTTGCAGGATCCGATAGTCCTACTTCCTTAACGATCTTTCTCGTATCCCCAGGGATAGCAAGCCAAATGACCACTTTACTGTGCCACGATAACGAAGATGCCAATAATTTTCCATATTTACGTGTTTATGATTATATGTGTGTGTCCGCGCACGCGCGTGGTAATTATTCATCAAATCGGCAATTTCACCGATGACCCTGATGTATGGTACTCATCATCCGGAGTAACCTTGAGCTTGAATCGTGTCGCGTTTATCATTCTCCGTTCGAAAACCAACAACGAACTTTCGAAAGCACCATACCTGCCGTAGATTTATTTGTTACGTAATCGTTGATCCAAACAAACGCTAAATAAGAGAGTTTCCGGTGCGAGGTCGTTCGTAAATTTCGAAACTTCCAGGTCTTGCGATCTTTGAACCGAAACGTAATTGTTACACGATTCAAGGTCAGTTCCCACTTGGGATGATGCGTCCTTCGATGCGTGCCAAAGTCAATAAAAAAACAAACATTCCTTTGCAAATAATTGCTATACACGAACGGTTTTCGTTTTCTTTAACCGTGATGCATTTTTTCAAACGTACGAATCGAAGAAAATGATTATTTTTTGTTCCACAAATTCACAATTGTTGATTCGAGCAAAGAAAATTCTATATTCGCACGATACGATTTCGGGCGACAGTAAAAAAGAAAAATAATTTCTTTAAAGTGTCGTTCCAACCTCGAAAACTTCGTCTACTCGGCTTTGTAGCAACTGTTTCATCCTCGTGTAATTACTGACAGAAAAATTCGGATTCGAAAAATCGGTTCGCCAAAATGCTACCGATTGGGCGTGAAACAGTGGTAAAACATTTTCCTGACATTTCCGCGACTTTGGCGACGCGAAAAAACATTAATGATTACCGTGATTGCCACGTTTCGAAAATCCGGTTAAGGATGAAAAACGCGAACGAAAAAAGAAAAAAATAGTAGTACGTGTAGCGATAGGAGCGAGGGGGAAGAAACCGTGTTGGATGTATAAAATTGTAATCATCTTATTCGTGCAAATATGAGAATTAGATAGCAATGGGACACAACTAGAGGTACGGAATAAAAGGTCTTGAATTTATGTTATTTAATCGTGATGATTTCCGAAAGTATGTGTGGGTGTTTGCGCGTGTTTGTGTGTGCGTGTGCGCGCGTGCGTGCGCTCGCGCGCACGATCCCTGTGCGGTGGCACTGCAATTTCGCGGCTTCCGCAGTCGCGTTGGATCGAAAACGTTCACGTAAAGTTTTTAACGCGGTAGACAGCTTTAAAAAATCTCAACAAAGTACACGATCATTCCTGGTCGTTCTAAATTGCGAGTTCTCAGTTCAGACATAAAAGTCGGTATATTTTATGTTACAAATTGGTATATAGTACAATTACAGATAGGGCGAAATCGTTTCGGTACGACCGTGCAGGGATATACACAGTACAATGGACGACTATCAGGATTCTCTTTGTGATCACACTTTGTCCGATATTGAAAGCAAAAAGCTTTTTTTTAAGTTTCGGAAGACAAATTTTCACCAAATCAGTTTTTTCGTACTTTTCTTCGGTATAATGCAAAACTTAATCATCCAAACGCGGAGATTCTCGTTGCATAGCCTGGAAACGATTTAATCGTGTCCGTTTGTTGCCTGATTGAAGGAACATTCGTGCGCGGGCAACGAGCGTCCATTGTTCGTTGCATCGTCGGATTTTCAGCGCGGCGATTCCCACTACTTTTCGCCGCAGACAAACAAGCGTTTCACGGGTAAAGACAGAGGTTATGTGTTCACTGAGGGAAACCCGATAATTGTGAATTAACTCGCACACGCGGCACGTGGGAAGAGAAAACGAAAAAAATCGACCGTATACCCGGAATGTTGGTTAACTGCTTTGTGGGCGGTCCACGACAACGAATGTTTTCAATCTTTTCCCATTTTCACACACGTATATGTATATACAAGCGATATATGCTGACGGCCATAATGTCCAATAAATCGAGGATCAAAGCGAATCAAAGTGAGACACGAGAATGATCGACAACCGGTGCGATTGCGTTCCGCGATCGAACTGCCGGCTACGAAAGGGTGTAACGAATTGGAAGAGAACACCCTCTCGTGGCGGGGCTCGCAATCTCGCACGCGAGAGACAGGAACTAACCGACGGATGTACATGAGGTGTTCCGCGTAAGAGGTAAACACGATTTATGCGACGATTCTTTCGGTTGATTAACGTGCAAGCACAATTCCGTCATTCAATTTTTATCTTCAGCGCTAAGTTATTCGGCATTCACATTTAAACTCTAACCACGATTCAATAAATACAAAAAAAAAGAAACAATTGGATTATTAATATCTCGATGCATACCCTTTGGTCGTTCGCCCAAAACAATTTTTTTGTTGTTGACTGTCGATTGATAATGCTTTTAGGTTATCTTTCGATTAATAACCTCGAAACTTTGTATTTATTGTCTTTCGTAAATTATCTACTAGACCATGTTACGTAAGATAACCTAGAAACGTCGTATTTCATAACCTCGAAACATAACGTTTCTAGGTTATGATTTAGATTATTTGGAGACACGACATTTCTGGGCTACGTTTCGCGACGGGTAGAAAATAATTTCACTTTAAGCGGAATACTTCATACGTATGTACGTATACACACACGTAAGCATACTCGCACACGACGTCGATGATTGTCGGGACAAAAGAAAGAGAACAAACTTTGCTTATAAATTGTATCATAATTGTAATATATTGGGAGCATGCATGCGAAATCAGCTGAAGTGGACGCGTGTGATATAATAATATAAAGACATATTTAAACGGTGAAACCTCATTCGGATTATTCGGACAAGATAAAGAATAATTTTAGAATCTAAGGGTATGGCCTTCGTAGTGTATCATAGGTGAGCGCTGGAGAAAGGACGCGATATGGGGGGGGGGGGGGGGGGGAGAATTAAACAGAAAGAGGGGGAAAGATAGATAGAGAAAAAGGAGAAAGCCGGTGACCGCCAAAACCTCGGCATATCCGCGTGAGAGAATAATCACAATTGCACATACACTACAGCCTCGATTTAGGAAATTTGTGCCAATGTTTGCCCCATTGATCGCATATCGCGTATCGGCGCAATAAATGGGAGAGGGGTGCGTTCAGCCTATCGCGACTTCGCTCGGTACAAGTTCAGCTGCGCAATATGAGACGCGCAGCCGTGCGGGTCGTGATTATCCGAGCCCATCATTCGTTCTTTGTTCCCTAAATCGAAGCTATGGTTTTTCCACGCTTTGTTACGTAATCGCGGTACATTTACGTTTCTCTCGACGCTATCATCGTTGTTCGATGTTTTTTTGTGTTCGTTTGTTTCCATGACGTTTCCGAAAACGATGCAGTATTATTGATATTTTTGAGCGAGTGAGGGTCATTATTGCCATTGATATTTCATCGTAACTGCAATAGCGTTATCATTATTCACATCGAGTATTGTCGTGTCACGATTAACGACGTATACATTGCCAACGGTTCTTAAACGATTGTAAAAAGAAATAATGACGCAGCACTCCCGAGAATCGTATAAACGAAATTATTAATTACGCATTCGAAACGGAATATACACGGAAATATGTAATTGATGCGTACAAAAATTGCTCTAAGCGAATAATTAAAAGGTCGAAGCGGAGCAAAGCGAATTCGAGGATTTCCCTGTACGTTAAATTTATTACTACTATTATTAATATTATCATTATAATTTATATATCACATTATTTTTGGTGAAAATGCACTATTGTATATAATATTACTATTATCGTTTGATAATACTCGATTGTTCCGGGTGGGGCGCCTTCGTCAGTTTGTCCAAGTATTCACGTTTTCTCTTAGGCTCGATCTTCATCAATAACGGAATCAATAATACTGGGCGGCACTTGAAGGCTCCGATGCCATCTCGGCCGTCGCTCTATGGTGAAATCAATTGAGAGTCTAAAACGAATTATTATTATTGATAAAATTTACAATGTTATATTGTTACTTCAAAATTATTATCACTTATAAAATCGTTATTATTGCAATTAGATGATGGTATGATAAATTACGAATTATTATTATGAAAACGAGAAAATTATCGTAAAGACTGCATACAAGCTTCGGCATCTAAAAACCGGCAACCATGGATGCCGGCAAAGGACGTAAGTCAAGTAAAATTTACGTCGAAACTTATTACAAATTCGTATTATTATTTATTATTTAATATTAGTGTATTCTTATGATTAATATAAATTGTATATTATTGTATTCATATTAGACCAAGCTACCAGCATATTTAATCAATTTTTCCAGGGATCTTTTAATTTTACGTGTTTCGAACAACGTTCGTACATAACCTCGCGAGTTCGCAACCGCAACTTCTAACGAGTTGATTTTTCTTTTAATTCTCAATATTCGGGCAATATTTATTGAACGCAACAACAATGACTTTGAGCGAAATATAAAAAATCGAAATTGATTAATTTGTCCAATTTTTAGAATTAATTATTTGAATGATGAGGGTGTACCAGTGTATCGGTCTGTGTTGCACGATCGCCGCGATTAATTATCATCGATGGCGTATTATTTCGCGAAAGAAAATGAGCGCATGTACCGAGAAAATGTCATTGAAACTTCCCGCAATTTTTAACTTTATATTACCATTTAAGAGACAAGGTAACGTAGGAATATCTTTATATATATACGAACGATATATTTGTAATAGTGTAAAGTTGTGGAAGGATGAGGAGAGAGTTGTATCCAAGCCCACGAAAACCGATGTGAAGTCAGGCAAGAAGAGGAACAGAGAGAGAAAGCGAGTGGAGGGGGGGAGCTAAGAAAACAACAAACCGTACGAAAAATGGCAACGGAATTTTGCTATTATCGTTGTAGCACGTAAGTTACGAGTTAAACGCATTTAAATATTCTAATCGACTATATATTCAGAAATTCGAGCATCGAAGCAACGCTCACTTTACGTTAGTCGAAGAAGGAACGAGTCGTGAGCGATTGTCTTTTGACGCGCGTACTGGCACGACGCGAAATAAAAGCGTTACGAAGAACTGGAAGAAAAGAAAACAAAAGAAATTCCAGTCGCGGAGAAAAAAACACGATGTAAGGGGGAAGGCGGAGCCACTTCGAACTTCCGAAACCTCGGTGGAGGTTAGGATTGTTCACACTCGCGCGAGACCATAAAATTCATAACCTATTCCAACGTGTGTATTTTGAGGGACAACACGATACGAAGTACAACGCGAACTTCAACGGGGAGACTGTTAACTTTTTACCGTTGCATCGCGATACTCCATAAAAATCAAGGATTTGGGGTAGAAACAAACGAGTGAAATTTTCACGAGCAATCTCGATCGAAATGTCGCTGAAATATATGTATACTGGAGTTTTTGTTATGATGAAAAGAGCCACTTACTCGTGATACCGAAAAAATATCATCTTTGATTCTACGGGGATAGTGTATCTCTTTTTATCAATCCTCACCAATCAACAAGCTCGATGCACACCGCAAAAAAGTTTGTGACAGTAACTAGGCGTCTTATGCCTGGAAAAGTTGTGTTCTAGGCTTTAGCTGGACCATTCGCGAGACAGTGCGACATCTCCTTTCTTGATGTACGCGGTGGGCGTTCTAGTATACTTATATTTCAGTGCGATATATTCGTGGTTATGAATATCAATTACCAAACAGTTTCGAGTGTCGACGAAGTAATTAGGTAGCAACAAACTGTCGACGAGTGTTTCGACATGGATTTTGGAAAAGATTGGTCCACGTTGCGTCAACGAATATATCGTATCGCCTTGCGAGGACAGCCGTCTTTGTGTCTACCTAACCTTGCAAGACTTCGCATTCCCGCTAACGAAATTATCGACAGAGGGCCAAAATTGCGTTGTATCGATTAACCTGAAAGGGGGATAATAGAACGGGAGAAAAAATCCATATGTGCCCTGTGCGAGAGCAAATTTTGTAAATCGAGAAGCAATGTTTCGATTCTCTAAGAGCCCCGCGTGGTCTCGAGAAGAGATTGATCGAAACTGCGAGAAAAGATCGTACGTTCCGGTCGATGGAAAAGGAACGACATTCCACATATCCCTTTTTCGATAAAACGAATAACAAAAAGAATTCATCGGTAACGCCACCTGTGTACAGCTCTTACAAAGCTCTAGGGCGAATGTGCGATTGTTGCGTAAAAGCGTTTCGAGGAACTTTCGTGTCCTCCTCGTTGCAACTCAAAAAACCTTTGAGATATTCGAAAAGCGGAATATTGAGAAGAAAAATAAAAACGGAAGTGAACAAATAAACGAACTGATGAGAAAATCGCCCAAGAAATAATTTTTCATCATTCGGCCGATGATAATACACACACATACAAATATGTACTTGTGTGTACGATCGTATTCGTAAAAAAAAAAGAAATATCGATATTGGAAAACTCGGGCACACACAAAAGGCCCTCCGCCATACACTGTATCGATCTCTAATTGAATCGTAATTTGTAAATTACTATGGACTTCCTGATTATGCTGGTACGTGATAATACATGTGTTCTGCCACAATAAAGCAGTTTTTTTAGACTAAAAAACTAGTCTGTCACTTTTACTCCACCTTGCACACTACTCCATCGCGCCATCTGTAAAATGGTTTCACCTGAACGCAGACCCACGAGTGCGTGGAGAACTGTAAAAACCTTTGGGCAGAAACTTCGGGGAGATTCATAATATTTCAAACAAAAGAGAAACGTCAAGTTTTGCATGACATCATTTCATAGAGCGTGATACTTCGTTTCGTCTCCGGAACTCCACACCCTCTGGCGGAGACGATAGGAAAGATGTCGACGGAGAACTATTAACTCGGTACAAAACTTCACCGTCTGAGTCGCTCCTAGAACATGTGACCGATTAGTAATATGTCAGGTAACGAAACGAAAGTGACCAAAACACTCCGATCAACCGTGAAAAGTTAAAATGGAACAAAAATAATAAGAGAAACACGAATTAATAAAAGTTACTTAACAATCGTTTTTCGTATTATAAGTCCAACTCGAAATATTACGAAGTTTTCATCGGTCGACAGGAGAATAAACTTCCTCAATCTTGTAATTTTTCCATGTGAAATCTAAAAAAACTACCATAAATTCGTGATTTGAAATATATTAGAGTAATGGTACCATTTTTAACGAAATATTAGCGCTGACAAGTTGGCATCCTAGTCGAGAACAAAATCATTGTTCATTGGACGCACTTTGACCCATGAAGATGAAAACAAACCACATGTGAAAAAGAACATATACGTTTTTCCAACAATTTATCTTAAAAACTGCTTAAATTTGTGATTAATTGATCTTGCACACTTAATTTGCCTAGATTTAGATAAAAATATTGAAACATCGACTGAAATGTAACAGACGCTACAAATCAACACCCCTCTCACCCCCAAGTTTTCCTCCAACTTAAGCACTATCAAATAATGATTAAAGTACAAAAATATGTTCTAATGTACTATGCTATTCACTCCCCCGTACGTAAGTCAAAGTAGTAGAGCAGCTGAGTTCTATTATATTATTTTCAGAAAAAAAATCCTGTCAGCAGATTTAATAATTCAGTTGTACTTGCGAAGTATTGGGCACAATGGGTATAAAAAAAATTACAACACCGCAATATCTTTTGAACAACGAAAAATAGCATAACATACATAGGGGTTAAATCGATAGGAATTGAGGTTCCCCATCGTTGTGCTTCGTTCCTTCTACCCCATTCTGTTACTGCAACCTACATAAATATACTGAAAGGCGCACTCTATGTGCGACAGAGAAAATCCCTGACAATAAGTTTGTCTCTCCGGCATACTGTAATGTACAGCTCTTGATAAAAATACATGTCCAAATTTGAAACAACCGTGAATCGAATATTTTTTGAGGGGTAACTAACTTTTTCGTAGAGTGTACTGTAAGCTCGCGGTTTAGTAGAGATTGGTAAGTATAGATAAGTAGAGATCGTGTCTTTATTTCTGATTCTTCTAAACAAGAAAACTCCCAGAAAGATAGAAATCCATCATCTGTAGACAGCCGCCGATGTGCTCTGTAACTCGTAACGACAGTTTTCGTTACCGTCAGCTAACGACAGCCAATGAGAGGCTACCTTTCTTCTGTACTCAGGCATGTGATTGGCTGTCGCCAAATAACGATAAGAGACCTATCGCTAACGAGTTCCGCTGAGTATCTCGCTGTGCGCATTCTTTTACGCTTATATTTCAGTAGTGGGCACTGAAATATAAGAAATATTACTTATATTTTAGTAGTGGGCACACACCACGTGTGCTCCCATGGCGCGCGCCCCCTGAGCGAAAGCCATTTTGATTTGGCGCAAAATTCAAAATATCGACTTTCCCGCAACGAGTAAATCTTCATGTATGTCTCCATCGTTATATTTTCGGCAAATCATACGCGTGCTAACAAAGGGAGAAAGAGAGAGAAAGAACGCAGACTTTGAGTTAAGAATGAAAAGCACGCGTATACGTTAAAAATCCCTTAGTTAAATATTTGACAATTTATGTGGTTCGCATGCGCCAAATGTTGGCGATAAGGATGACAATTCCCTCACGCCTTAAGGTGGCGCGAAACGTTCCCGCAATGCGAGAAAGATAGCTGATTACGATCAACACACCGGACGAGGTAAAGCTGATTACGATCAACACACTGGACGAGATCCGGCTATGGGCGTTTTTGTATCAAGTAAATGCGCATCTAATATACATCGATCGGGTTGTTTCGTCCAAAGGTATAATTAATCGTTTATTGGCGAGCTTCGCGACGAGAACAAGCAATGCTCATACGGCGACCAAATAAAAATCTACAACTCGGGTGCGTATCGCTCGAAATTTTGCACGGGGCGACCATGACGCTTGTGTAGCACTGGCGGTTGATGGTCGGCAAGCCGCCGAATCGATATGCGGCGTGTCTCGAGTACCGGACCAAGCTGCGTGTGGAGAAGGGGCAGAGGCGAAAGTGAGCACGAACTCTCCCGAGGATAACCGAAGCGGGTACGACAGCCGCGGCGGCGCGGTGAACGGCGAGGGCGGAGCGGGGGACAAAGCGACACGACCGTTGCACAGGGGGGAGACGCGTAAGCGCGTCGGGCTCGAGAGTTATCCATATATTTCGTCCGCGATCTCTCCTGCAACAGAAAAATCCCAGCGTTCGCGTCCACAGGCGCGGCTCGGCGTCTCGAAGTGGAGTTTCAAACGAGAATATGTCGTCCCTTGATTATTTGGATTTGTGCCGATTGTGTCTCGTGAAAGATCGCGTCTCTGTGCCCATATTCGAGGGTGAGGGCGATGTTCGACAAATATTCCTGAAAATTGCGGCCTGCCTGCCGGTTAAGGTAAGCACTCGCGGGCTCTCAGCTCGACAGTGGTTTTACTACGCCATAGTGTCTGCTTTCTCGGGAAGCCCTCTACTCAACCGCCATATTGTTCGTTGTGTCCATATTTTTTTTATTCACGCTCTTGATCGTTTAAACGTGGCATTTTGATGAAGAATCACTGCGTTTTCGGGCTATTCGCTGGGACACGCGGAAATAATGGCGTCGCGGTGTTTTACGCAGATCGCGCCTCCAAGCCTTCGGCATCGCGGGAACATTCCCCCTATCCCGCGCCCCTTGCCGTTTTACCCAACGACATTCATCGACGTATAACTGTACCTTAGCGTACGGGCGTATTACCGAAAAACATCGCGCAAATATCAAGGATGCATAACAAAAATTCGAGACATGAGTTTTCTTAAGACTAGGTGCGTTCAATAAATTTTTTTTTGTTTTACGCCTAAACGCTCAAGGGCATGACCGATGATTTTGGGCGTTTTACCTAAACTGCTGCTCCGCCTCTGTTGTCCATACATTTTTGTACACGGTGCATGTACATGCGGTGTGTATATGTAATCGTATATAATTATATATGTATGAGCTCGGCAAAGTCGGCTTGCCCTCGGTTCTCGATCGATCCCGCATTGCAGCCGTGCTCATTTTTATTGGCTTTCACACTCTACATTATTTACGATGAGAAACTCCCAAGCAAAGGTGATCGTTTCTTTGTCTACCATTTTCATACTTATTCTTCGCCCTCGTTCGTGGCGATACGATTTTCACGCTTACACGGCGTTGGGACGGTTGCGAACGTTTTTTGTTCTCGTTTGGAACATCAAGGGGAAATTTTTATTGGGATCGTTGATAATATTTGAACGTCGAAAGATACGCGCGACGTCCTGCGATGATTGCGGCATTAGTAGGGTGGGAGGCGGTTGGAGGACGCCAGCGAAGAGCTTTGCTCGCCGCTCAATGGCGGCTCCCTGATCGTCTCGAAGATCGATTCGCGCCCGCCTCCCTCGCGCACCTGTCCTGTTCCCTCTCTATCATCGTTACTCCCGCCACCACTCTGCCGCCGGTCGCTGCCCAGCATTTTCCGTTGCACATTAAATTTTTAACTTCAAAAGAGCCGTCACTTTCGTACGCGGTTCGAAATCATTTCAATTTTTATCGCGCAATGGCGAGGCCTCGGGAAAATAATAGTATGCGCTTTTCCACCTTTTCCTTTTTTCAGATTTTGGCATTGTTGACACAATATTGAAATCATCCGTGTTGCATGGGTTTTTGTTGTTCTTTTTAGGTTGGCAGAGAGGACAAACTACCCAAGAAAATATGTGATGACTGCGTGTACAAAGTAGAATTATTTTATCAATTTTGGAATACCACCGCCAACGCAGAAAAGCAACTTTTACAATGGCTCGGAGAGGTCAGCCTGGACGACAAGCAAGGTTATGTCACGGGAGCCCACAATTCGGTAAGAATCTTCATAATGCCCGGAAGCACTTAGAAGGAATGTATAGAAGCTAAGATGCCGTAGACTGACGGCTTTTCCTCGCGAATAATGGGACTCTTCGTTATTGTTGCCCTTTATGGGATCCTTAACATATACTAGTGGATTATTTTTATATGCCTTCATTAAAAATCGCTAATATTCTTCGGGGAAATCCATGGAATTAAGGCAAAAATAAATTGTTCGTGAATCAGACCTAAAAACACAGAAATGGATTGATTATATAAAAATGGCCAAACTTTGAGGTAATGGAATTGATATCGCCGGTCTTTATTGTATATCAATATGTTCTGAATTGATGAGTATTAGTCAAAACAGCTCTGGTCTCTGTATGTCGCAAAGTAGACAGCACAGGACGGAGTGATTTTGGTTATTGCAGGAGTAGAAAAAGTTGTTGCACAGCGCGAGCAATTTTCTAGGCTTTGCCCAACAGATTACCGGATGTTTGAAAAATTTCATAGTAATGATGATTCGAAGGTACCTTTGCAAGCAAAAAGGTGGAATTCAAGGCTCTGCGGAGAATAAATATTAGCGATGCGATAAAAATGGAATAAAGCACCGCTAGACTGAAGATTTGCAGTAGCTTGCAGTAAAATCTTACGGAGCATTGTATTATTTTCAGATGTGACGAAAAAAAATGTAACAGACTTCGACAAGTTCGAAGCTCTGTATTCTAACAAATTACATATCTTTTTCCGACAACAGAGATGGAATGTCAAAGAAATTTGATATGCGATTGATTTTACACGATAGTTATGCAATCTTCTCATTGAAAAATATTGATTTGGAATGAAATTGTTATTCACATATAACTCACCCTTCGCTGTACGAATGCAAAAGAAAATAACAAATGCGATAATCGTACTCATTGTCCCTTCAAAATTAAAGTCAAGTATTGAAAATTGATTCGGACCAACGGACTTTGAGATACGATCTACAAAGTATAGAATCATCAAGACTCTATAAATTATAAATTTTATTGGCTAATTCATAAATTATAAAGTTTATTGGCTTTTTGGCAAATCTTACTGGGGTGGGGAAAACAATATTCCATATTTCAAGCTGATACACAACTTTCAGTGAAAATACGAAACACATTGTTTTAGAACTTTCCGTAAATAATTTGCAAAAATAATAGTTTTGTAAAATCTTACAATAACTTTTAAATTATAAAAACTCAACAATTCTTTTTATTCAAAATTGGAGGATTTGTCTGCATGTACCATTCGCGACTGTATCGCTGATTTGGGAGCTCGAGAGAAATATATAGTTCGTGTGCTTCATGCTTCCAAACCCAAACATTTATAAATCGTTTGTTAATTAGCAAAGTCGCATTTAAAGAGATTGTAGAAACAATCGAGCTCTGAATTAGAATGAAATGTAGTCTATATGAGACGTCTTCAGTCTCAATTTTCCAATCAAAGCGGGTGTTCTTACAATTTCTAACCTACTTTTTCAATGTGGAGAAACAACGCGTTTTCCCGAGCGATGCTCGATAGACGTCTTTTGTTCGTTTTACCATTTCTTTTTTCTTGTTTACATTGACTACGAGGCTGACCATATTTCGTCGAAGCTTTCTTGATTTAGCTTTAGTGAGTTCCCAAATAATATTTACCTGCTTCTATGTATGGACGAATTCACTCAATTTGCGTCGACTTTTTGTTCGGAACCTTCACCAAATAATTAAAGCTGTTCTTTCAATCATTCAGTCCTTTTTCTCTTGATATATTCTTTCCTATCGTCGCATATCGCGTTCTTCTCGTACTTCGTTTTATAAAATTCATTTCAAGTTTTATTCTTTCGTTTATGAAAATCCATAAGCTCACAAAGTTTTCCTTTCATTTATAAATCGATTGAACATTTTTCCGATTTGTTTAATTCGATCATTGAAGCTTCGATTTTCTTATTCGCGTACTTTCTCAAAGTTGATTCAACCGTTTTGTTTCTTTTGCCCTGCATTGTTAACTTATTCGTTCGTTTGTATTTGTTTTGCAGAGTATGATGAAACCGGGCCAGAATACCGGGGAGAACCGGCTGGACGGTTCCGTGATGCAACAACAGGTGAACGACCACACGAGCAGCATGGGTATGGGTATGATGGACGGTATGGGTATGACCATGCCTATCATGATTCCAAATTCGGGACAGCAGTCGCAGTCTCAGCAACCAATGACCTCAGTTCCTATGGACACCGGTGGAAGCGCCGTGCAAAACGTACAAGCCGTGCCCGGGCCTAGCGCGCAGATCTCCCAGCAAAAAATTAATGCACCGACGAGCCAAGAGGAGGACGAGGACGAGAGCGAGGAGGAGGATAATTCCGATGACGAGTGCGACGGTGATGATGGTAAATACGACCAAAAAGAAACGAGTCAATACGACAGAGAAAATACAACGATGCGAACAATCGATTCGAACCTTTCTAACTCTTAGGCCGGAGTAGAAGAGAACGTAAATTTTGACTGCTTTAAAAAGTAATGATGAGACGAATAAAAAATTCTTGCTCAAACTCGAAAAACGAAAAAAAAATTCTTGCTCAGAAAAAAAACGAAATCGTTTGAAATATGAAGTTTGCTTGGAGCGCAAAGAACATTCTCTTTCCCAATTCCTTATTTTCATGATTATCCATAATCATGTTTTAAAGTTTTACACTTTTGTTGTGAATCGCCAAACTCAATGATAGAATTTTCGCACGGTTTTGGTGAGTAGTGTTCGTCAAGAGAAATTTAACGGATGTGTAAAAGGGATGACTTTTGTTACGTTCCAACGATGCGAACTTTGTACATTTATTTCGAAATTGGAGTTATCGTAAATTGTCTCGTGTACTTCTCGCATTGGAAATTCATCCATTAGAGTTTTTGAAGGATTCTCCTTCGCGCTTTTGTCGTTTCTTTTAATCAAATCGAGATTAGTTGGAAAAAAAAAAACGAAGCGTTTTGATTTTCGATGCGAGTAGTTTGTATTTTGGAATCTCCGAGGCGGATTTTACATACACACTTACTTTTCTCACGCGACGCGAAATACACAGGCCTACCCGTGAAAGAAGAGAGCGAAGAGGAGGCCGGCAACAGAACGATCGAGCCTACCACCTTCGTGAACGTTTCGCTGGCTTGCGACGAGGCCGGACCTTCGGGACTGCAGCAGCAGAAGATCGGAGAGATGCCGGAAATGGTGATGCCACCGACCGACGGTGATCCCAAGTCAGGGTGAGTTTTCGATTTTTCGTGTTATGAGAATAAACGAACATACGACAGCAAATATGAAACGCGCTAGGGCCAAAGATGAATGTTGTGGCGAACACAAACAGAATCGCGCGAGTGCCTTTCGCTCGCTCTTTTTTTTTTATTATTATTCTTTCGGCAATCGCGTTTGGGATTTCGCTCAGTGAAAAAAGTTCGCGATCGGTGCAAACTCGTCGTTGCGCAATTGGCCCCACTATCGATTTGTGCGAGTCACGTCCTCACGGGAATTCACGGTTTTGCTTTCGTGTTTCCTTTTTTTTCTCAATACGAACTGATGAAATCCCGCGATCCCACTAAATTTTTCTCGAACTCCGATCCTTGGAAAGTTTTTTTGTCGTGAATTTGGTTTTTATATATTTTTTTCAGGCCGTTGCTAAGGCAGGTTTTCTAAACTTGTCTTTAAGCTGATTTTATAATTTTCTTTAGACAGTCGACAAGCAATTATATAATCGATGAATAAACGATCACATATTTTGCATATGAACGATAATACTTTTTTTTTACATATTCTTTAAACTATTAATATTCACAATTCGCCCTAACGTTCTCGACAAAAATCAGCAACATGTGCAAATTATACAGACATTTATAAATTGTCATGAACATATTCAATTTAACTAAAATACGTGAGTTACAGACTATGGTCCAATGGTCAAAACGGAAATGCATAATTCCCATAATCGATTCCACGATAATTTTTTCAATTTTCCAATATTTTTTGTTTTCATTCGAAAAATACTGAATATTTCAAAGTTCTGCCGAAAATGATATCTTCAATGTCCTTACAAGAACCAAGGACGTTTAAATTCGAAACGTTACAAATATTCATAAAGACCAAATAGTTCGTTACAAAAATATGGAGCAAGGTTTACAAATTCGAGCATCGCACTCCAGGATCACGCAAATTCAACGATTTTCCGAAAAAAAAAAACGAAAATTCTGTCGCGAACACGTAGAGCTCGATATCGGTTCGACCGCCGCGATATTATCGATATTTTTTAACCGGAAAATGACACTACGGACGCGCATAAAAAAAAAAAGTTGAATCGCCATTACGGTCGTGTTTCGATAATTTCGAAATTTTTGTCTGTGTCGTCACCCGGGGATTGACGTTTCTGCAGTTTTTATCTCACGAGTAATCTTTCCGTCGAAAAATTCGTCTACATTTGTCGTTTTTCCGCGTCCAAGCGGATCAAGAAAGTATCCACGGTATCCTGGGTAAGTACGCACACACCCCACAACCATCGTTGGCCCTATAGGTGTTCAGCGATTTGTTTGGCCGGATATGAATTACGTCATACGTATCTTCTCGCTTTCGCTTTTGTTAATCATTGTTCAATAAATCATAGTCGATCCTCAGAAAACCGATAACACAGCCAAAAATATTTGTTGGTTTCATGTTAAAAAATTTTTTTCTTTATATATATAAACGTAAAAGTATTTAAATTCTACTAGTTTCGCTTCTTTCGATCGCGATTAACCGAGCCAATACAAATCGCTGGACGTCTCCATGAAATGTTGTGTATCTTTGGATGACATTGAAGCATGTACACGATTGAGGAACACTCGAATGAAATCGCGTACTCTCGTACAGTCCTTCGTGAAAAAAAAAATTCCGGTGCTAAACGGTTTTCTTCGCGCCACTTTCTCGCTTCATCAAACGTTTAATCAATGAGATGATCAATGAGAGTTCGTGGCCAGCACGAACGCGATTCTTCATTCGAGCGATCCCGATAAGTTGGACATTTACGTCTATAATGGACAGAGGGGTTTCCCTGTTACGAAAAATACAAATTGTGCCGTTATTTCTTATTATGATTTTTATATCTTCGCAATTGCAATTATCATCTTCGCATCGTACTACTACCGTTAACTACTATTATCGTTTATCATCGACCGATGCTTTTTTTCACGCTGTGATTATTATACATTGTTCGACGAATTATGTCCGTACGATTATCTCTCTGTCCATCGCATTCAAAAGATGTTTACATGTTGTCGATATAACATTCCCACGCTTACGTAAAGGCACTAAATGCCGCACTTGACCAGGCGTTGGTCAAAAAACAAACGAACGAAAAAACAACAACAACAACAACTAAAAAGAAAGAAAGAAAGAAAAGAAAGATTCCTTAGCCCTCCCGCCACTGGCGATATCGTTGTAGCTCGTAAATTGCAATCGAGACGAACGCCCCTAACCCCTCCCCATTAAAAAAACAATGAGACATAATTTGCGATCGCTGATCGTCGACCTTCGATCTGTTCGAATAT